>OY720033.1:776753-827488 GCA_963082485.1 Eudonia mercurella
ATTATTTGAAGTAGTCTGCTTTTTAATTATTTGAGGTCTTACATCTTTGCTGAAACTCAAGGGTTCAATACATCAAACATCATTTATTATTATAAAATAAATGAAATTTTCACTGAATACCAAGTTGTGTGGTTAAGATCCTTTTGCTTACCCTAAGGTTTGAAAATAACTATGTGTGGTAATTTTCTGCCAAAAAAGTCTGTAAAGGTTTAAATAAAAGCAACAATTTCGATAAACTATTTATTATGATTGTCAAAATTAAATTAAAGCTTGCGTTTACATAATAAATAATTGGGAATGCTATATAACTCTCAGTCAATAAAATTCTACCTTTAACATGCACACAATTTATTAAATAAGTAGTATAATCAATTGACAAATATAATCTGGAACCATCTCAAGGCACTGTTAGAGGCCAATCGGCTATAATTAACATTCAGTAAAATGTTCCCTAATATCTATAAACTATTGTGCATACTTATGAATTCAGTTAAACACCAACTTAATACTACATTGCATTGCACACACGACTCACAAGAAGCATAACAATATTTTATATCAATAAAAGTTTTAAAGTTTAAACCGGATTGGAGAGTATTTCAGAACACTTTAACTTACATAAAGTAACACTTGATTCAATAGAGACATGCACATAATATAAATTAAACAAATACAACAGCGCGCTAATATCTTCAACTAGTTAAAAAACGGTCACCCATCCTCCGCTCTCTGCTGTGATGTAGATCTACGCCGGCCCCAGCAGCGCCACCAGAGCCCTCTTGTAGTCGCCGGAAGTCTCGCCCTGCTGCCGTCCCGCGGAAAACAACATGGCGTTACAGCGTTTCCGGTCACAAGATGGCGGCAGGCGGTGCGTGCGCATGCGAAAGAGAAGAAACGCGGCAATATTAGTGGGTGAACAGTTTGAAATTTCGTGGGTTTGTTACGGACGTAGAAAGCATTCATATTATAGTATAAACCATATTAATTAAGATAGTGCCTCTATTCAACCAAGTAGTGACAATTAATTAGTTTAAATATAAATAAATAAAATTGCATAAAATACATCTTAACTTTAATTGAAACAAAGTTTATTCATAATAACGTCTCGAGTTCTCGACCCGCGGAATATTATTTAAAAATAAATTAGAACAACCAATAAATGTAATATCTCACCTCCTATTTCCATTCACCAATAGAAGCGACGTAAAAAGGTTAATACATTTTAATCGACACATTACAACATTAAAGTAATGTCAATCTTGGCGAATCTCAACATCGAAAGCGAAATAAAAGGTAAGAAGAAAATATTCCAGCTAGAAATTTTGGTCTTCATGCTTTGTTCTAGTTACGAAGCATTACTTTCATGCCGGTAATGTGCTCTAATTAAAATGCTGTGCGATGCGAGCCGGTCTTGTATACTCGATGGAAAGTATTTCAGTTACTTAGAGTATAGTTTATAATTTATTGATTTAACATAAATCAGGGTCGAAAGTAATAATTTTTTTTAACAAATTAAATGTAAAAAAATACTACAACAAAATATACAGCGGAATATAGTTAAAAAAAAACAGCACAGTACTTAAAAACCCAAAAAAAAGTTCTTTTTTACAACAAAACTGAAATACTACCACCAACAGCAAACATACCTTGATATCGCTCTCAAGCGTCTTGTCATATATGCGCTCGTACTCCTTCTTGGTGGTACCGAGGTCTATCTCAGAGCGGCTCGCGATGATCCTGACGAGGGCGGCGTCGTCGGTGCCCGCGCCCTCCACCGCTCGCCGCAGCCGCTGCGCGAACCACGCCGGCGCGTTCTCCACGCATTCCACTGCAAGAACAGCCCAGTGTACATACCCTGATTTCGCTTTCCAACGTCTTATCGTACAGCCGCTCGTACTCCGCCTTGATGCCGCCGAGGTCGAGCTCCGAGCGGCTGACGACGATCCGGATGAGCGTGCGGTCGTCCGTTCCCATGCCGGCCATCGCGCGGCGCAGGCGGCTCGCGAACCACGCCGCCGCGCTCTCCACGCACTCCACTGCAACTCACATGGCGCATTGTTCGCAACTAAATAAGTTATTGATCTTGGTTCCTAAGGTTTATGATGGAACGAGAACGTTCAAAAGTATATACATATCATAGTAAATGTTTATAAATATCGTGTAAATATAGTGTCTTCGTCCGCGTGCACATCCGTACGTATACGTTGATGGTTTTACTATCTAAGAAACCTTCGCCCTGTGCACACAACAACTTGCAAAAGTTACATCGCAATCGTAAGAATTCCGAATGGTATAGCAACGCAAACAGGACAAAGAAACAAATGTTTATATACATAGGTTTTTTGAAGTGAAAACTTCTTTAGCGGCGTTGTGCACTTTTTTTGGAATGGGTAAAAATGTTAAACTCGCGTCAGGACACGTGACCTGATCGAAAATTCGTAAGACGGATGGAGAGTAGACAGCTGGCGCGGCGTAATATAAATTTTTAATATAACTTAATATAAATTTTTAATGTAATATAAATTGTCATGTTTGTGTACGATAGCCCAATAAATAAATATTGTATTCTACCACATAAATGAGAGTACTTTTATACTGATAATTAAAGCAATTCGTGCAAAATTATTCCCTAACCATTCCAAAATATCAAAAATGCACAACGTTAATATTCAAGTTTTCACTTCTACCGGCACTCCCAGAGTGCAACCCGTCGTTTTTTTGTTCTGAATTATTTATTGATGAACAAACATCTTTAGCAAGTCATACCACGACACAAGAATGCGACGGTGCCTAATGGACGGTTTCCGCGCGTCTCGGCGGGATTACGCGTCCATTAACTCGATGAATACGGACTCAATTTAGTACGACAATAGGCAACTACGCTCACTGAGCTGTGACCATTTGGACGCATACACTTATTTCTTTAGAGCGACATGCAAATATATTATACTTTGACTATAAAATTTAATACAAATTTTATCATCATCATCATCATCATCATCATCATCATCATCATCATCATCATCATCATCGAATCAAATAAAATAAAATAAATGTTTATTAATTTGAAGAACTATTCTCAATTGTATTATTCATGTTTTTATTAAAAAGTATTATTCATGTTTTTATTAAAATTATTGATGAGATGCAAGAATGCATAATAAATATTCCAATTCTGATTCTGCTGTTGTCTGCATTGACTCCGGTAACTATGTATGTATATATGGCAGGCAGTTAGAAACTTATGGTACCTGAAGCCTTAGCTACAATACAAGTTTATCTAGGAGCTGGCATTACACGTGCCTTCTGCCAGATTCCCTGAGGCGTTCTAGGCGGATGTGCGTGAACTGACCGATGGCGGAGAGCGCATCCTTGAGCTCGCCGTCGATCTCGGCCTTGATGGCCTGCTCGATGGTGCGGCCCGCGATGTTCTTGTACTCCTCGAAGATCAGCCGCAGCTGCGCAAAGCTCTCGTGCGCCAGGATCTGACAACGCACAGTCATTGGTCAATAAGACTGTCACCGATTAGAGATTACACTCTCTATCCATGGCTACTTTCGTGGTCATACTCTTCAGATAGTGAGAAATCAATAGGTCAAGTACTGGCCTTGTAGACAGATAGGTTCTGTCAAAGTATGGACGTAGTTTAATTGGATAATATCCTTAAACATGTATTGATGTAATGTACATATTGCGTTCATTTATAAAAGAAAGTGTCCTTCCGAGGGAGAGCATTTCACAATATTAGACATTGCAAAAGAGAGGAAGAAATAACAGCCCAAGCTAAGTTTCTTGCCGGGACTGAGTTCAGTCTCAGTCAGTGGGCTACATGTCAAGTTACTTCATTTCAGTCTTTTCTCTCGGTTTGTTTTTTATTTATTTATTTATTTCCATTTGTACCTGCCGGCTTACAGATTAATCCAACACGCCGACAAGTCATACTATTACAATATACAATGATGTCAAAAAGAAAACAAATTAGTAAATTCTAGTTTAGATATGTAAGTAAAATCATGCCGATGCACTTGTCGATGCACATTCGACGTTAGACCGAGGTAACATGACCGGAAATGGATGGTTCTTGTTGAGGACGCCGAGTTTTATTAATTTAGACATACGTAGCATAAGGAAATTTGATTATTTTGTTATTATTTTGTTTGTAAACTTAATGTAGTAATAAGTACATGTAAAGCGCTAAGTACGATTTGTTAAAGTTAGGTTTGATCTTGTCGAAACACGTCTAAACATGAATTAGCCAATCACGTTAAAGTTCACTTAATTTGTTTGTCTAGTTAGTATGGGATTGGTAATAGTCGCAATATCAACTATGTCAACGCGTCGCTAGTTGCCATACGTCCAAATCGGATATAAGTAGCGCAGTTTTGTATGAGAATGATGTTCAACGTTCAGTATTCAATTGTAACCTGGGAAATAAAGAAGACACTAAATACATCGAAGAAGAGTTTTTTATTGAACAAAAATACAGTCCACCACATTATGGTCCATCGAGAAGCCGGATCTCAAGGAATATTTTGAAGAAAGAAAATATTCAAGAGAAAATATTCAAGCCTTCGTCGTCTACGGTACTGAATATTTTATCAACGTTTGGAGCTGCTATCAAGACGTCTAGCTACAATCTTCGTTGCCATTAGCCGATCGCAATGGTTGTCACAAGAAGTCAAGGTGATATAGCGGAGCTGGAAGAGCAAAGGCGTCAAGAGATGCAACGCGTTGAAATTGAGCGAATACGGCGACTCTCACTGGAAGCACCTGCTTCACCTGCGTCGAGACATGTAGACCAGGGGCAAAGCAAGGCGAATCCAGGGGGCACCATGGTTCATAAGGCTGGTCCCAGTATAGAAGAAAAGGAACGGCGTCGCGTCCCGTCACCGACGCGTTCTGTGCGCTCGCATCGATCTACGGCAAGCGCTACTACGAGAATGCGACTGGCGGAATTAGAAGCCGCTGAGAAGCTAGCGTCCATAAGAAGAAAGGAATTGGAACTGGAAGCCGATTTAATAAAGAAGAGGTTTGCCGCCGAAGTATCGGCCATTCAAGAGGATGACGATAGCGTCCACGATGAACCGGTTCGACGCGTCTCAAAGGAGGAAGAGCGCCAGCGAGTTGATGAATGGCTACAAGTGCAAGGCAACCAAAAAGAAGATGTTCGACAACTACGCTTCGAAACACCTAGAGAAACAACATCATATACCCCATCACGAACAAGGAGCGGAATCGATCGACTGGCAGAAACTTTAGAGAAGATGGTGCGGCCTAGAACACGAAGTATGGACCTACCTATTTTCTCCGGGGCTATCAACGAGTGGCTACCATTCAAAGCGGCGATGCAAGATAGCACAAGAATGTACAATATATCCGACGCTGAGAACGTACAACGGTTGAGAAGCTGCCTTAAGGGAGAAGCTAGAGACGTCGTGTCAGCACTGCTACATACGGCCACCAATCCGAACGTCATTATGAGAACATTAGAACAATGCTTCGGACGACCTGAAGTTATCATCGATCGAGCCATGGAAGAGTTAAGGAAGACGCCGAAACCATCATCATCAGCCACTGACCTCAATCAGTTCGCCGTGCGGTTACAAAACACCATCTGCGTATTGAAGACAATCGATCGTCGGGGGTACCTCTACAATCCTCTACTGGCAAGAGAGGTACTGGATAAGCTGAGCCCGCACATCCGATCACGTTGGTGTGACTACGCTTACGAAAATGAAGGGACGGCGGAACCAGAGATCGTGATGCTTTCGCGATTCTTAATGCAAGAGGCGGACCGAGCGTTGCGATACACATACGCTCCTCCATCAACGAATGCAACGAACATAAGAAGAGAAGTTCGACCTGCTGCAGCAATTGCAATGCCAAGGAAGAAAGCTAACAACGTGTACAACGTGGAAGAAGTGCAAGATTCGTGCCTGAGCTGCGGTCAAGCGCACATACTACATCAATGCCCGAAGTATAAAGAGATGACGACTGAACAGCGATGGGACTTTTTAAAAGAAAAGCAAGTATGTTTCAAGTGCGCTCATCACAAGCACCGGCGGAGCAGCTGTCGCGCCAAGCCATGCGGCGTGAGACAATGCAAACGTCCACACCATTCGTCGCTTCATTATGAAAAAGAAGAGAAGCCCGCAACCGCAACACAAGAACAAGCAACAACGAGCAACGAGGCCGTGTTGTCGGTAGCTACCACCAAAGCTGCCGGACCACGTGCCGTTCTTCTGAAGATGTGCCCTGTTGTCATCGGTGGACCACGGGGGGAGGTGAACACTTTCGCGCTGCTGGATGAAGGGGCTACAATTACTCTAATCGACGAGGATCTGGCCAAACAAGTCGGTGCGGAAGGACCTGCACATCCGCTACATCTCCATGGCGTCAATATGAGGCAAATACAGAACAACAGCAAGCTCGTCACCGTGCAAGTTCGCGGCAAGCAGGAAGATCACGCATACCAATTGAAAGCGAGAACAATGAAGAATTTAAAGTTGCATCAACAATCAATTCCAGAAGAATTATTGCAACATAAGCACCTTCAAGATCTGAAGCAAGAAGAAATATGTTACGAGAGAGCGCGTCCAGGCCTTTTGGTGGGAACCGATCACTGGGAAAGTATTGTCTCCAGGGAACTGAGAATCGGTGGCCCCAACGAACCGGCTGCCTCAAAGACGCAACTCGGCTGGGTGGTGCACGGAACCGTACCACGCAACATGATTATGAAGAATGAGAACGTGCTTCATCTCTACGAGCCCGATCGGCACAGCGATGCAAGAGAGCGGCACGACAAACAGCTTCATGACCTAGTGGAGTTTCACTTCAAGATAGAAGCACTGGGCGTCGCACGGGAACCACGAATCAGTGAGGCGGACCAGCGCGCAATGAAGATAGTACAGAACACAATTAAGAAAATTGATGACGGCTATGAAGTTGGCTTACCATGGCGACAAGACAAGGTTACCACGCCACCAAGCTACCACGCGGCACTACGAAGATTACAGAACATTGAGAAGAAGATGGACGCCTCGCCAGAATTCGCTGTCGAATACACTGCTCAAATAGAAAATCTTCTTAAGAAGGGGTACGCGGAGCCATGCGACGGATCGGAGATGAACAGCGCCCACTGCTGGTTTCTACCACACTTCGCCGTATACAACCCTAACAAGCCAGGCAAACAACGGCTAGTGTTCGACGCGGCGGCACGATGTAACGGCGTGAGCCTCAATGACCTGCTGCTGGAGGGCCCTGGTCTGCTGCTATCGCTGCCCGGAATACTATTTCGCTTCCGGGAGAAAGCCATCGCCGTCACAGCAGATATTCAAGAAATGTTCCTACGGGTCAAGATACGTGTTGAAGATCAACCGGCCCAACAGTTCTTATGGCGAGGGGGAGATCGCACAAGTCCACCTCGACATTACAAGATGACCAGTATGATATTCGGCGCAGCAAGCTCTCCATTTATGGCGCACTTCGTTCGCAACCACAACGCAGAGCGGCACGCCGAAGAGTATCCACGGGCATTAGAAGCAATAACGAAAAATCACTACATGGATGATTTCGTTGCCAGCTATGAAACAAAGCAAGAAGCTCGGGCTGCAATAAATGAAACAAGGAAGGTACATGCAGCGGCGGGATTCACTTTGAGACAATGGAGCGCAAGCGACACCGAAGCATTGCGTGACGTGCCCACGGAACTATACGCCACCTCACCTATGCGACTGGGGGGAGATCAGCAAGAGAGTAAGATCCTCGGTCTGATGTGGAACGCTGAAAAAGACGAACTGGGATTCAACACTTCAATGAACAGAGTTCCAGTGGAAGTTCGAAGTCGGCAGCGTGCACCAACGAAGAGAGAGGCTCTCAGCGCGGTCATGTCTATATACGATCCGCTGGGCCTACTGAGTCACTTCACCATCAGAGCGAAGATAATTTTGCAAAGTCTATGGCGACTGAAGACATCGTGGGACGAACCTGTACCGGCAGAAGCACAAGAGCTATTCACGGCGTGGTTATCGCAGCTCGAAGAAATTGCAAGCCTGCAAATTCCAAGATGCTACTCGCCGGGAACCTACGAACAAACGGAGCTACACGTACTATGCGACGCAAGCGAACAAGCCTACGCAACCGTGGCCTATTGGAGAATCGTCTACAGCAACGGCGAAGTTAAAGTCGTGCTAGTGGCCGCCAAAGCTAAAGTGGCACCACAACGCACACAAACAATACCACGGTTGGAGCTACAAGCAGCAATCATCGGAGCGCGACTTGCTGATCAAATCAAGAAGGAACACAGAAGTACAATAACAAGAACCGTGTACTGGACTGACTCCACTACAGTAGTTCATTGGGTGCGCAACGACGCTCGACGCTACACACCATTCGTGGCGCATCGACTCGGCGAACTGGCGGAACTCACCCATAAAGAAGAATGGCGATGGCTACCAACAACAGAAAACGTAGCGGACAACGCCACGAGAATGACCAACGGTCGTATAAGTACGAGCGATCGATGGTTTCAGGGACCTCGCTTCCTATATCAACGTGAAGACGAATGGCCCCTCGAACGCATAGACGACAACCAAGATGAAGAGCAAGAAGTTCTACACACGACAGAAGTGGAACCAAGACGGGATAGCTGGATACCGGACCCGACTCGCTTCTCTAAGTATGAAACGTTAGTACGAGCGACTGCGCGAGTGTTGGCGTTTATTGACATATGTCGACACAGGGCCACCGGATTGGAATACCGGCATATAGAACGAGCGGAACAAGAGCTCATCAAGCAAGCACAAGAAGATAGCTTCCCTAATGAGATGAAGAAGATAAAGACTGCTCAACCAATCACTAGAGGAAGTCGCCTCTTTCAGCTCGACCCGGTGTTAGAAGATGGCATCTTAAGAGTACGCGGCCGCATTCAAGCTGCTACCGCGCCCGACAATATGAAGACGCCAATCATTATGGACGGACGGCACCGCATCACAAGACTGATCGTTCTGAAAGAACACTGCGGCGCGGGTCACGCAAACAGAGAACGCGTAACTAACGACCTGCGACAACGCTACTGGATAATACATTTGAGACCCACAGTACGCGCTATAGAAAAGGAATGCGCACTCTGTCGGGTACGAAAAGCCAGACCGAGAGCACCGGCCACTGGAGATTTGCCACGCGCTCGCCTTGACTCTTTCCATCAAATTCAAATTCAAAATTCAAATTCAAAATCATTTATTCAGTTTAGGCTACAAATAGCTCTTATGAACGTCATTATGCCATCGGTTCGTAAGTCTACTCTGGGCGGGAGAACTTGTACTGAGAAGAACCGGCAAGAAACTCAGCAAGTGTCCAGCTCTTTTCTCCCTTACAGCGTCAAAAATATTGGAAAATGCCCTATCATAAAAGGACACTTTCCATCACAAACAAACACACAAAAAAAGGACAATCACAACACCCAAAAATAATACAAAAAATAATAATAATAATAATAAGTTTGCAAAAATTACATCAGGTAACTACCAATTTCAATTTTCGCAATGTCATACAGTACTAATAGCAGTCAAAAATTATCTAAGAAAACAAAGTTAAAGTATACGAGTATAATAATAATAAAAATAAGATAAGTAAGCAAGAGCAGACCTGCCTCCACAGGAGGCACCCGTTCACGAGTATGACATATGAATCAGCCATCGCTTCACTCAACCATATCTTAGGGAATGTAACGACCCGACGCACATGCCACCACCGCAGAGACAATAAAGAGAGCATGCCACACTCAAGCTACTCTAAATAAGAATTTAATAAATTGTTTAACGCAACATAAATATTGTTTGTAAACTGTAGGACACTGCTGATAAAGGCTATCATATCAGCGCTAAGATATTAAAGTATAATAATTGATCCAAATAAAACAAAATGCTGATTTTTTATTATAACCAGGCTGTTTTATCATCTAAATATTCTTTGACTGTATAATAACCTTTCTTAAGTAAAGAAGATTTTACATGATTTTTAAACTTATGTAATGGTAAATCTTGTACAGTACTAGGTATTTTATTATAGTAGTGTATACCTTGCCCCAAGAAAGAGCCAAGAACCTTTTGCAGTCTGAATAGTGGCATTACAAGTTTTTTCTTATTTCTAGTATTGAAATTGTGTGTGTCACCGTGTTTAGTAAATGAGTTGACATTGCAACGCACAAAGACTATGCAATTATAAATAAACTGAGATGCAACTGTAAGAACACCAATTTCTTTAAAAATAGTTCTTAGAGTAGTACGGGAATCTAGTCTATAGATGGTTCTTATTGCTCGTTTCTGTAAAATAAATATAGTTTTAACGTCAGCCGCTGTAGCCCACAGTAAGAGGCCATACGACATGACACTATGAAAATAGCTAAAATAAACTGTTCTAGCAGTTTCAACGTCTGTCAGTTGTCTTACTTTTCTGATGGCATAAGCAGCAGAACTGAGTTTGCCGGCCAATTTCGATATATGAGGATTCCATTGAAGTTTTGAGTCAAGTGTGATACCCAAGAAAACTGTTGAATCTACTAAATCTAATTTATCACCGTTTATTCTAACATCGGTTGGCTCAGTTTTAACATTAGGTAATGTGAATTTTATACATTTTGTTTTTTTTGCATTAAGCTGTAGGTTATTAACAGTAAACCAACTGAGTACTTCTGCGAGAGCATTGTTTACATCATCATAATTATTCTTATACCTAGTAACATTAAAAATGAGTGAAGTATCATCTGCAAATAAAACAATTTCACAGAAGTTCTCCACAAAGAATGGCAAGTCGTTAATATAAATTAAAAATAGGAAGGGCCCAAGAATTGACCCCTGCGGAACTCCCATTTTTACATGAGAACCAGTCCCGTTCGCCCCATTCACTAACTGCGGGGTGGATTACTTTGGGCCAATGATGGTGAAGATCGGACGCCGGCGAGAGAAAAGATGGGGCGCACTGTTTACGTGCCTCACGTCACGCGCCGTGCACATCGAGCTCGTCTCATCACTCACCACAGACTCTGCAGTGATGGCACTACGACGGATGGCGGCAAGAAGAGGATGGCCAAAGCTTATGTACTCCGACAACGCTACGAACTTTCGTGGAGCCGCTCAAGAGCTACGAGCAGCGTACACCGAGTGGGCACCCATATTAAAAGAAGAGGGGTACCTACACCTCATGGAGTGGCGTTACATAGCGCCCGGAGCGCCAAATCAAGGCGGCGCCTGGGAAAGGTTGGTGCGCTCAGTAAAAGTCGCACTCACCGCTACGCTGCGAGAAAAGGCACCCGCCGAAGAGGTTCTGAGAACGCTATTGACCGAAGCAGAGTTCTCTATCAACGCCCGACCGCTGACCCACGTCAGTGTGAGTGCCCACGATCCAGAGGCGCTCACCCCCAACCATTTTCTGTTGGGATCATCAAATGGACTACCTACGACGGGACCCTGTGACGAAGCGGACCGAAGAACATGGAGAGCCAGCCAAGCGTTAGCCGACCACTTTTGGCGACGCTGGCTACGCGAGTATCTGCCTTCACTGATACCGCGAGGCGAGCCACGAGACAACGGACGGCGACCCATACAAGTTGGAGACGTCGTAATAGTGGCCGATAACACGCTACCACGAAACGTATGGCCTATGGGCATCGTGGAAAGCACCTACCCAGGACCAGACGGCGGCATCCGGATAGCAGATGTGAAGACAAAGACAGGAGTCTTCAAGAGGCCAGTCAGCAACCTCGTCGTGCTCCCGGTAGAAGAGGCTTCGCAAGCTGCGCCGGGGGGAGGATGTTGAGGACGCCGAGTTTTATTAATTTAGACATACGTAGCATAAGGAAATTTGATTATTTTGTTATTATTTTGTTTGTAAACTTAATGTAGTAAAAAGTACATGTAAAGCGCTAAGTACGATTTGTTAAAGTTAGGTTTGATCTTGTCGAAACACGTCTAAACATGAATTAGCCAATCACGTTAAAGTTCACTTAATTTGTTTGTCTAGTTAGTATGGGATTGGTAATAGTCGCAATATCAACTATGTCAACGCGTCGCTAGTTGCCATACGTCCAAATCGGATATAAGTAGCGCAGTTTTGTATGAGAATGATGTTCAACGTTCAGTATTCAATTGTAACCTGGGAAATAAAGAAGACACTAAATACATCGAAGAAGAGTTTTTTATTGAACAAAAATACAGTCCACCACAGTTCTACTTTCAGCCGTCTGTACAAAATCTCCCGCCCTGTAGACTTCTAAACTTTTCCAAATCGCGACATCACGGGCCCAAGTGGCCATAGGGATGTTACAAGAAGAAGTTGTTATAAGAGCTATTGGTTCATAGCCAGAACTGATTAAAAGCTCACCCTGTTGAAGACCTCTTCGTCGGTGCCCCACTTGGCCTCGCCCGCGTCGAACAGCGCGTGCGCGTCTTCTGCCGCCCGCGCCGCGTCCACGGCCGCCTCCTCGTCGCGCGCGCCCTGCCGGGAGCCCTACGTTACACGTAGTCTAACCTTTCAACGCCTCCGACTGAACGGCTCACAGTATCTCAGTATAATTGAATCTATTGTATATTAGTAACTACAAATTGTAGACTTATTATTATTGAAACTTGCAATATTATAAATACGGAAGAGACGTTCTTTCTTAATCAATTGAGTAGTTTCGCTTCGCTTTTGGATGGTTTTTTTTCTAGTGTGTAACTTTAATAACACGGTTCAGTGTTTAGGAATGAACTGACAAATTATTAACTCCATCGTTAGTGTTTTTAATAAAAATCTCTTATAATTAAAAAAAAAAGATTTTAACATACCTACCAACACAGCAATACATACCTATATATTATGTGGTTTTTTACAAATAATTTATCTATATAAAGCTCTATTAAGAGAATCAAAAAGTAGGTTGGCTAAAATGTAATGTTAATTTAACTATGCAAAACGCACACATCAAACACAATTAAAAACATTTAATGGGTAGTATTCAGACAAACATTATATAACCTTTACATGAACTATAACACTAACCTTCCGAGTATCGAACTATTTACAGAAAAGTTATTAAATATCATAGGTACAATAGACGACTGAGAACCATTCGTCGAAGGCCGCCATCAATAATGCAAAGCGATAGAAAAGGTCGAAATAGCGGTGTTTGGGTGAATGTACCTACTGTACTGGCACAGTTGGTAAGGAAAATCAGTCGTATACTTTACTGTGATCAAATATTCTTATAGACAAATTTTCGTCACCGACTTTACCATCGACATAAGCTAAAAGCACGTTTAATAGAAACAATTATGTAAGTTCTAGCACATAAGTAGTAAGTAAATGAATAGCATAATATTGTTTTACAAGATTTAAATTAAAATATCTTTGAAAATCTGAATTTTATAAAAAATTACCTTACTACAAATCAAGTACATATCGATACAATAATGCCACGAATATTATGAATGCATCGAAAATCGGGCTCCTCTTCATTAGTGTTTCTCGCTATAAAACAAGGTTCTTCAAGAAGCGTGTTAATAGATTATGGTTGTATATCGTGGGTAGTAGGCATCTATATCGATGGCGAGGCTGAGCGACGTCACGTCGACACTTGCTCCTTGATAATAATAATTTAAAAAAAACTATAAATAAATAAAATAATATATAACTTTGATGAATTAAAATTTCAAATTACTATTATTATTATCTAATACTATTGACCAAAATATAACTACTGTATGTTGTAAAAAAACAGTACCTAACCAATACCATATACATAATGTAACGCGAATAAATAATAAGTTTTATGTTATTCTTATAAACATTAACAAACATTCCATATCTAAATAGTTTATTAGATAAACGGTAATAAACATGCATATTACCAACTGATTAAATTAAACAATACAGCTATTTTCAACACAACATATATTTTTCATTAGTTCGTTTCGTTTTGCGCCCTAATGGAATTGTCGAGTAACGATCAACAAAGGGCGGACTAATTGCCAGTGAGCGTGCATTTATACTCGTTTCGTAGAAGCGTCCAACATCGCGTGAAAAAGGCTACCGGTACCACAAAATAAAGAGACCCACAGAATGTAAGCTCAATGCATACCGCGCTCAAGCAACGCACACAGAGACACTCACGGACACGAATCACCTAACGGCAGACTTATTACCGAAAAAAGCAAGTACCTAGTTGTTAATTTGAAAAAAGAAAGTGTTAAAAAAATTCCACGAGCGGGATTCGAACCCGCACCCCATGACATGCCGGGCCAGGTGCACTACCTACTATGCTATCGTGGCTCAATCCAACTCGCCCAAATTAATCAACACTATCTACTTTTACTTTGTAAGCCAAAGGAGCCCTATTCAATGTCGACAACTACGTCATCAATATCATATCTTAATATTTTTACAAATATTGAAAGATCAGTTAAGAATTAGGCAAGCTATATTTTATGATTATTTACATATAATTTTACGCAAATAATAGTACAGTAGTATAGTGGCAGTGCACCTGACCCGGCATGTCATGGGGTGCGGGTTCGAATCCCGCTCGTGGAATTATTTCAACACTTTTGACTTTTTTCAAATTTTAATTTGCTCGCAACAATATTTGTGTAAAATTATATGTAAATATGATTATTTACATATAATTTTACGCAAATATTGTTATATATATATTGTTATAACTATGATTAGTTGTTAACGCGACTGCTCTAGTTGCGGTTAATAAATTGGTATACGGACACAAATAGCTAAATGATCGCTCGCTTAGTGCATTTGCGATTAAAAAGTATGTAATAGTTTACATACATTGAGCGATTTGTGTCCGTTATACCAATTTGTTTGTAACACCAAGTCCTAACGCAGCTGTTGCGAGAGATTGTCTACGAGTGCGTCGCTCGAGCGGTTTTGTATAAAGCTTAACTTCTGCGGGTCTCCTTATTTTGTGCCGGTACCTAGCTACTGAAAACTACAAGAACTTATTATGAAACACAATTAGACTGAATTGTGTCAAAAAGCGTCGAATCACAAATGATCGATAAACATAGCTGTAGTAAGGGTTGCTTACTATTAGCGCGTTTTTATTTATTGAATAGAATGTTACATAGCCCATTTACAACATAACGTACTAGCAGCAATTCTCGTTGTACATTAATGATATAATTTTCAGAATCGATTCAAAAGTTATGCGGCTATTCTTACAATGAAATCAATTATGTTTATTCTGATGTAATACGGATTTTTATATTTCCTATTCTTCAAGGAGACTGATAAGAAGCAAGTCAAATTCACACGATAAAAAAAACTAAGGTTTACATTAGGTTTTTGTTAATCGGAACTACTTTGATGGCGACTGTCGGTATGGATCATTTTGGTACAAATCGATAGGTATAGGTATTTAGATATTCACTGTTTAATTACTACCATGATTACTATAAAGAATTAAACATTAGTGGTTTAGGACCTTTCTACAAATTTATTAAAGTAATCGGGGAATAAAGGCAGTTGGAAATACTTTCTATAGGTAATTCTGCCACATTTATTCAGTAAATGATGAGTGCCTGACAAATTATCTGTCAATTTACAATAATTACAAAACCATTTAGTTAATGACAACTTAGTTTCTTATCTAAAACAGATTTCAAATCACCTTCTGCGTTTAAATGCTTCAAAAATAATTATGTTAGTGTTATGTTTTACTGATTGATTAGTGTGCAAACGAAACTCAATGCGCAAGCACTTCTAGCGTCAAGATGTTAGACAATATCACATAATGTTAGACAATCTGCTATTTCTGGACACGTTGCTGATAAGGAACACAGCGTCATATAGACATAATCATAAAAAGATTAATATAATCAAAAATATATAAAATCTTGCATCGCTCTTCCGATCCTGTATAGTTAACGGGTGTCTATAACCTCGCAACATGACCAAATATAGTTAAAAAAAGTCGTTCTGACAGACTTTTTCGCAGAAATATTTTACTATTTATAGCAAAATTTGTTTTTATCCAAAACCTTAAATTGAAGGTCTAAAGATAAAAATAGATTTGACTATTTATGTTAATAAAGCAACAAAAAGTCAGTATCAATTTTAAAACAGGCAACTTCAATCCATCTTAAAGTTTCACATAACGGTATGTCCACGAAACGGCGAGCGAATTCTTTCTTCACTACGCGGTCGAAACGCTGCAGTGTTCATTGTCATACATACATACTCTCACGTCACGTCCTAACAAAAAGGGGTAGACAAAACAGAGCATCGGAATCACTAATTTTGAGTATTCTTGTCATTAGTGGCCCGACGTTGCCACAAATAGCATAAACAAAGTAGAGCTCCGAGGTGCGATTGATAACATCAGTGATGGGTTGCAGCCGACCGCCTGATGTGCGAGTATCTTGGAACCCTTGTCCCTTACTCGGCTCTTACGACATACACGTGAAGGTAAGCAGCTGATACGTCCTTGTCACGCCCCAGACCGGCATGGGGAAATTAATCTATATCGATATACTATTAATAAAGAGGTAATGTTTGTGACATCGTTTGTTTGTTGAGGGTAATCTTTGAAACTACTGATCTAATTTCAAAAATTCTTTCACTGAAGGAGTGCTAATTTTTTTGCGGGTAACATAGGCTATATTTTAATTTGATAAAAAATAAAGTTTAATTTTAGTGCCTCCAATCCACGCAGACGAAGACGCGGGAAAGTGCTAGTTAATTGATAAATTAGTTATTCGTCTTAAGTAAGTGAGTAAGTAAGTAAGTAATTTTTAATTCCATTTTCAGTTTTATAAAACATTTTACAAGCCCTCGCTTGACCTGTGGGGGAAAGTCGAAAGTCGAAGTCAGTCAAGTCATCATATAAGGAATTCGCTCGCCGCATTGCCGGTGGCCGTTTCGTGGGCAGGCCGTGAGCGCGGTGGTTCAACTCACAGTGACGATGAGCGTGAGCAGCCGCCGGAAGTCACCGGACGTCTCTGAGCACATGTGCTCCGCCAGCGGGCGGTCGTACACTGCGCAGGGGTAATAATAACACTTACAGTTTCATACATATAATTATCTGTATTAATTCGACAACGTGGATTGGTACTCTATCGTTTAACACAGTTTATTAGTTTAATAATCATCATCTCAGCCATAAGACATCGACTGTTGGACAAATGCTTCTAAGGATCTCCACAACCACCGGTTTTGATTAATGCAATTGTCCAGCAGTGGACGTCTTACGACTGAAATGATGATGATGAAGATGATGAATTAGTTTAATATAACAATCGATGGGGAAGGTCTTCCACCATCGATGATCGTAATGGGGCCTGCTAACCATCTCGAACCATCGGGATCTTATGTGCGACCCTATCCTAGGGTTGCCAACTATACTGTTAAAAACAGTATTATACTGTTTTTCACTACATTATACTTTTTACTGTTGAACAAAAATAAAGTATACAAAATACTCTTTTCAGCATCAAAATGCTTAACACTTATAAGTGTTAGACTTAAGACGCTTACAAAATTTTTTTTTATTTAGTCAGAGGGCGCTCAGTGCAGCGCATCCACAAACAAATAACAATAATGGAGTTTTAGAAGTAATCTATCTGTAAAATACAGTAAATTTTTCTAAAATACTGTTTAATATTCTTCTCAGACCTAAATATACTTTATTTCTTGTAAAAATAAAAGTTGGCAACCCTACCCTATGCCATCCCTTAACTCTTTTTTTTTTTCGTTAAAATGACTCAGCTCTACCTGATATTAAGCAGAAGCGGAATTCAGATGCGAATACAAAATACAAGCAGGGAAGAAGTAATAACGCAGCTTCTTTCTTTATTGCTCTTTGTGCCGTAAAAAAAACTATAAATCGTGTGGCACTCACGTCGCTCGTAGGCGTTGACGATGGCGGCGATCTCGGGCTTGGTGCGCGTGCACAGGATCTCCACGAGCGTGTCCTCGTCCGTGCCCATGCCGTCCATGCACTTGTTCAGCTCCTATACACACACCATGTTATTCGGATACTACCGCTTATTTACAAAAATATACTTAATACCTAACTTTACACTTCAGCCAATTCTTTGTCAAATACCAATTCAATAAAAGGTATATAACATTAGGTTTACTATCCAAAAAAATGTGTAGTTCCTTGCGCGGTATAGTACGGCAGTCGTAGTCAACGATAATAGAAAGAACTCAATGAACAAAGAAATTTCGCGTCGTAACACAAACCGCCACTGGTAGTCTAATCTTCATCAGGCAGGCATCCCCAAGTGCACGCCATCGCCACTAAGAACGAACCGCGGCTGCTCTCATCCAGCTCTTGCCAGCCTGTCAAGCTCGTCACTCCATCTAGTCTGAGGGCATCCTTCACTACGTTAGACGATGCGCAGTCTACACTCAAGAATTCGCTTACCCCAACAGTTATCGGTTTTGTGACTAATGTGGCCGGCCCACTGACAATTCAGTTTGCTGAAACTACTTTGGTCCTCTGTCGGATCACCTCGTTCCGGGTCCGATCCGAGGGGCTTACTCCTGTTTGACTGATGTGTTGATCATGCAAATGCAACAACAGACCTTGCAGAGGTACTCCTCGGGCGGCAGCATGAGCGCCACGATCACGTCCTCGAAGTGCCCGCCCAGCTCAGACTTCAAATCTTCGATGATGTCCTACATAAACAATACAGTGTTACTTAATTTGTTATCTGATTACATGTATTAAAAATGTATTTCAGTTAAGAAGAGCAGTAACATAAACTTCCAAAAATATTAACTCAATCTGAGAAGTAAAATTTATAATGAATAACTACCTAATTCATTATGAGAAGAACTCAACTGTTAGATTTCTGTTCTAGTTATTTATAGTATTGCACGATATTTACTTTGTAGCAGGTGTTATTTACGCCCGACAGATATATCTAATACCTTTAAAAGAGCAATTCTTGTATCACACTATTATTATAAATGCGAAAGTTTATGTGTATGTGTGCGCTGCAACGGATGGATGGATTTGGATAAAATTCGGCATACAGATAGTTTATAACCTGGATTAACACATAGGATCATTTTTATCCCGATATTCCCACGGGAACGGGAACCACGCGAGTGAAACTACGGGCGGCCGCTAGTATATGTATATATATAATCTGAATCTCGGAAACAGCTCCAACGATTTTCATGAAATTTAGTATGCAGGGGGTTTCGGGGCGCGATAAATCGATCTAGCTAAGTTTTATTTTTAGAAAACGTTGTTTTATCTGTAAAAAATACCATCCAGGTACTAATTATAAAGTACACAACAAACAACAAGTGAAAGACTAGGTGCCATCAAAGTTCTGTTTACCAAGTAAGAAATTATAAAACTTCTAATTCAAATAAAAATAAATAACCTAACTAACTAACTAACTAACTAACCTACTAAGGCTAATACATATACCTATATACTTTACTCTTCTAATATTTCAAGTACAATAGTGAATGAAGTGAAGTAGGTAGGTACTTCTTTACCAACCAAACAAAGACTATTTTTTGCTTATTAAAGATATGATAAGTAAAGATACCTGCCTACCATAATGAACTTAATATGCCATGTTCGGTAAATAAACGTAGTGAGTCAGTTTGCGCGTGACCTTGGTAGTAAATTACAAGCGCGTCGGTCGTCGCCGCCATGGTGCGACCTTAATAGCTAAAGCTACAGTTTTTGCTCTGACTCAACACAGTTCCTCATACTTTGAGCTTGTGATGATGAATTAAAGTATGCAAAGTTTAACTGGTAGAAATGAGCTATTAACATTGATGATTATTGGATGAATAATAAAATTACAGTATTAAATAGACATGTGAGCAATGATTGAAATATTAAAAGGGCTAGCATTTTTATTTTTTTATTTTATTTTATTTATTTAACAAAAACCACAGCTCTTTTATAATATAAATAGACTTAATTCTAAATAATACAGCCAATTACAGTTTTACTTTGTTTAAATTAATTGAGAGCAGTATATATCAGTGTGCTTGGTGTGAGTGATGTGTGTGTGTGTGTGTGAGGGGGTGTGTGTGTGAGTGTGTGTGTGTGAGTCTGAATATTTAATTATACCTTATATTATACTTTATTCTACCTTTTCACTTGTTATTAAGTAAATCAACAATTAATTTTTTAAATGTACCTTTATTATTATTATGGAATAGGTCCACTGAGCAAAAGTGTTTATTATAAAAATTTTGCGTACGACAGATGACAGAGTTTTGATAGTAATTTGTATGTGCAAGCGGTACGTGAAACAAAGACGTATGTCTAGTACGGACCCTAGGAGCTTGCAGCCTTAAGAACAGTTCCGTGAGCTCGGTGTTATCTATAGCATTATGGCAGACATTATGTAGAAAGAGCATGTCCAGCACTTCTATCTTCCAATGTTAAAAGCTTATGAGAGGAACACAGCTCTTTATACTCACCCGAGTATTTGAGCTTCGACCGGTAATTCAGGTGTTTTACAAATTTTGTTTGTATCTTTTTGATATCTTGCTTGTACATAACATATTGTGCACTCCAGATATTGCTACAGTATTCAAGAATACTCCTGACATATGCAAAATATATTACTTTCAAGCAGTTGGTATCGGCGAATGGCCTACTCACGCGTAGGATAAAGCCTAAGTTCTTATATGCTCTGCTGACTATTTCAGAGATGTGCTCATTAAAAGAGAGCTTATGATCGAGGGTGATACCAAGATCTTTGACTGACTGTGCTTTCTTTATAGAAATATATTAGAAAAGAAAACCCATTATCTTTGACTACCAAATAGACCTATTTGGTAGTCAAAGATAATGGGTTTTCTCTTCCTAGTAAAGGTCATGTACACACACTTGTTTGCATTAATTGTAATTTTGTTGTCTGCATAATATCTGTTTAGACGGTCTAAGTCTTGTTGGAGATTCTTTCTCTTTACATGAGAAAAAATAGACTGTACAGCAGCTGGTACCCTCATTATTCTTTTTTTTAATTCTGCAAGCAAAATTAATAATGCTAAGCTTACACTATGTAAAACGTAATACTTACTCTGCCATATTCATGTGTGAAGGCCTTAGCGATAGCCTGTCGCTGAGCATTGGAACGGGTGGTCAGTACTTCGATGATGGCTTCTTCATCGGTGCCGAATCCTTTCATGGCCGCTCTCAAGGTGGCTGCATCTTCAGCTGCGTTAAAGTTGGCAACTCCCACAACAGTAGGTTCACGCTATGCAGAATAATAGCATGTTACTAGCTATACTAATATAACTTTTCTTTGTCATACATAATACTCATAATAATATGATTCATGAATGAACAAAGAAAGGTCATAACAAACAAAAACATAAGATAGGAAATAAAACAAATAAAACTCTATTGTGTCTGTATTCATGGCAGACAATGGATTAATATTTGTTACAATGACAAAGTCAATTATTAAATAGTGAAGCTTGATGTATTGTTTAAACTATGAGTTTTGAATGAACATGTAAGGAAACTTTCCCAACATCTAGTACCTAGTTTTTAATAGTTAAGAGCCGGCTGGCGACGCACTTGCTAATGTCAAACTAATGAACACTGAATCTATTTTTATTTGTTTGTAATCAGTAATCACGATGGCTCCTTAGTCTGATCTATAATTATCATCATAATCACTGTGTGGCATCATCGGCAAAATAACTTTTCATATATTAGCATTAGCTTTCGTGAAGTTTGTACTGCCCTACCCTACGTTATAAAAATAAGGGTGTAAGTACCCGTGACGTCATCCGGAACCACCCAAGAACATAATAAATCGAATACATAAACGCAATGATAATAAATTATATACAAATATTTATACTTACATGGTGCGACATTTTCAATATTGACGAGACGAAAGTCAAGAACAGGTTAATGCAGAATGTAGGCCAAAAACTATTTCGTGTAAACTTTCAATATTTTTAACTTTTTCGTTTTCCACCTGTAAGTTATCAAACAATTTGAAAAGTCGATTATGTATTATTAAACAAAATAGAAATTGATAAGGTAAATTATTACGATAAAAATTAATCGATAAATAACTCGCGCATTCGCCACTTACCAACGAATCCAACGACGATTAAAATATTTTAATAAAAAGTTAAGTTTGTGAAGTTTTCTTTCTTTTTCTGTTCAGAGAATGCAAAGGTATTTAGCTTATACAGCCTAGTCTTCAGTGATTTTTTCTTTATTTGATGTAATGTAATGATAGACATGGAATTTTGGATTGAATATTTGCTGTGAGTCGCTTGTGGCCTTTACTACACTATAACTGGGCTAAGGACACCTTCAAATTAATCAAGAGGCAGGCATCCCGCAAACATCTCACTTTTTTGGAGATTCTACGAGCGATTGAGTCAAATGTGAGTGGTAAGTAAACCCAATTTCTGCTCTAAATGCAGAGTTGATAATGTCGTGATAATTAATAAAGAATTATACTCCCCCGATTTGACTTCACTGAGGCTTCACGCAGACAGTAATCTGGGTGCCTAGTATGAGTTTTGTTTACTATCCGTGCTCATTCGATTATGTTAACGAAAACGAAAATTAGTTGGTATGGCACTGAAGCAGCGCCTCATGGCGACATACGAGAAGAGTTAAAATTTTGACATACAAATTCTCGTATTCGTTAACGTCGTCGAATGGCGAATGAAACTCGCACTAGGCACTCAGGAGCCGAAGACATTAGTCCAGTAATTAGACTGCTTCTGGTTTCTCTACATTTACCAACACTTGCTCATTGATGATGTGGGCCCATTCCCATTTTCTACTGCCATCAGCAGTAAATAAGTACTAACTAAAAATGTTGTATGGACAATAAAAAAGGCTTAGACGGGCTTTACCTGTAAAATAGCCCGAATAGGTTTCTCAAATATTTTTGTATTTTAATGTTACGCTAAGATAGGAATATAAATAAAACAACTAAGTTATAAATATAAGAATCTATTTAATATATTACTTCGATAACATTGCAAATCTATTTTTTTAATAAAATTTAATAACTTATTTATTGGTAGTAATTTTGTGGCAAACTACCTATAATAACTAAATATAATTTCATTATATTATTTTCGATATACTTTCTTGAATGTAATCTTTTGAAACCACAAAAAAGTTTTTTTTATTTCTCATCAATATGGCTACTTAGTACTTACTCAATCTAACAAGAAAATAGATGTCAACTACTATACTTATACGATACTTGGGGCTAAAATTATTAACCTTAGTCATTAAAAAATTACTTGAAAAGACAACTTGCCTCAACTGGGAACTTTGGGAAATCTTTAAACTTTTTAACTTCATCTTCAATCCAGACGATAGTTCTTCCAACTGAGCTACTGAGACATTAGTTTCTCAGTTTAAATTCAGCGATTAAAAATCGCGGGTTCGAGTCCATTCTGAGAAAAGCAGTCTTGAAAATTCAAGAGTAATATTTTGGGTTTCGATATGATTATAGCATTGTTAATGCAAATTTAAGAATCTATAAGTTGTAGTCATTAATCTATTTAAATATATTTAGTAACTGCAATTTGGTAGCTTTGTATATAATTTCGTCAAAAGAAATAAATTTAAAAAATATAAGTAGATCACAAAAAATATCACAAAACCAATGAATATTAACTAAAGTGAAACAGTATCTACAAGAGTTCTATTGCAAAATCCTTTTTTTTTACATTATACAATTACATATTTTTTACAAACTAATATTTAAAATGCGAAAGTGTTTGCTTGTCCTTATAACAAAACGGAGCGACGGAGCGACAGATCAATGTGCTTTATGCAAAGATAGTCGGGAGCCCAAAATAGTGCTTTACTTGTATATTGAACATCATTTTTAACTGACGTATCAATGACGCTAAAGATTTGCACAAATCTGTAGTAACATTATATAACTAAAACAATACAAGCACTAAAAATACGCTACGCTTTTTGTTTGAATTTGCAGACTAACTAGCGAACTATTTAGTACGACAAAATGATCAGTACTATCTAAACCGTAAGGTGCACTTTACCGTACACAAAATTAACGTTGCGTTAAGCATGATAAACTATTAGCACTCTTTAGTAACCCCACTTAGGCTCATTTTAGCGTGCAGTCTGCAGCAGAGTCGCGCGGTCACTCCCACACGACGATGCGGTAGTCACGTTCCACGCTGTCCACGTAGAACCCGTTCATGTACTGGCTCGGTAGGATCTCCGATAGCTGAAAGTAATGTCGCCATTTTGTGATTTACTTTTATTTTATTATATTATTTTATCCACTTTTAACCGCTTCTGTGGTCTAGTGGTTAAGACCACACCGGCTTAAACCCGAGGTCCCGGACTCGATTCCCAGCATGGTAAATGTTTGTGTACTCGGTTTGGTTGGTGGTAGGGCTTGTTTGTCCGCCTGGTTAGCTGCTACCATCTTATCTAAATATGTCATCATAACATCAATGTTTGTATATTGTTGTGTTCTGATACAAACATTCTGGCAGCTAGATATAAGATTATTCAGCCAGTGCCTCTGCAGTTGCGGATTCCGGGTGCAGTGCGTTTTCACGTTTGGCCTTATAATCACTTAACATCAGGTGACATAAAGGTAACGTGTTTCCCGTATAATATTTATAACATATATCTTTATGTCACTGATGGCTTCCGAGTTCTATGGCTAGTTTACTAATTCTAATATCATGGTTATTTACAACGTTATTTTTTGTTTATACGAAACCTGAAAACTGTTCAGAATCAGTAATAGAATCGATTCCAATATTTTTTATACCATGTTACATTTTGACCAAATAATATTTACAAAATCTCAAACAAAGTACACCCTACTAAAAAAAATTTCACTCGTGCGCCTGGGGAACCTATCGACCGGTGCGTATGTCGCATGCGCCCCGCGCGTAATGACTTGCTCCCGCGCAGTGTTAGTTTCCGTATCGAGAAAATGGCATTTCGATACACCAACGCTCAGTACACAGAAATGGTACGAACGCTAGCTGTGTGTGTGGTGATAACGTTTCCGCGGCAGTGCGACGTTGCCAAGAACTATTTGGTATCCACGTATCGTGGAACATGCTTGGAGCCACACAAAGGTTGAGGGACTACGGTCAGTTCCAGCCTCCGACTGCCGTCGATCGAGGTTTTATGAAAAATACATAATCTACAGTTTACAACCATGACAGTCCAAAGTCTGAAAGTGTGGTGTGATGAAAAATGTTATCACCATATCATTTACAAATATCGCGCGTCGCGTTATCAATAAGTGCAGTGTCGCGTGCTGTTTGTGACCACGTTCGCGCGAGGACAACCGGGACAGCACAAAAAGCTTGTAACTTCGTGGGTTTTCAAGATATTACTATTTTAATTTAAATTGTACTGATTCTTTAAATTAAAATATTTGACCCGTGTTTCGATTTTCGTATAAACTAAAAATAACATTGTATAATTTTACGCTATAATTTTGTTGCAAACAAATCACAATTCGAAAAAAGACAGTGTTGAAAAAATTCCACGAACCGGCACCCCATTCCCCATTGATTAATTTCGGCGAGTTGGATTGAGCCACGAATCACGATAGCATAGTTGGTAGTGCACCTGACCCGACCCCGATCCGATCCGAACCCTTCGGAGAATCTAGTAGGGCACGGGGACGCGCACTAGTGCGCGATGCCGTTCCCTCTAGAAAACCTCCAAAGGTGATTCGTTTCACACGGCTTGAGGGACCCTTTACGTTCCTCGCCGCCCCCAAAAAAGCCCGGTGAAGCTGAAAATGCCGTCTGAGGCAATCAGCAAACTCTCTCAAAAAAAAAAAAAAAAAACCTGACCCGACATGTCATAAGGTGCGGGTTCGAACCCGCTCGTGGAATTTTTTAACACTGTCATAATTCTAATATCATTAAAATCGAAATACAAAAACATCAGACTATCCAAACTGTCAAATTTCTTTGATAAATATTCAACCATATATGATAAATATAAAGTTCAAAGTCTATTGAGGAACAAAATTTTACTAGAAAAATCTACTGAGGACATTTGACAGTTTGCGGTTATGTGATGTGAAGCCGCGTGTATATCTAGTTGCATCAGAACGTTATCTCCATGAGCCAACGCAGTTAAGCTTCTATTGTGTATATGCAGAGCACTTCTTCCTTTATGTATCACAATCTCTTAATCAAAAATCAAATCTAAAAAGGAGCCACTATATCCAAATTATTTTCCTATTATGAATCAAGTTATTGTCGTAGGAAAGCAACATTAATACAAAATTTGTATCAATGAATTGATAAATATGAATCGTATCACAATAATTAATATTCAAATTCAAAATTGTATTGTTATTATGTGGTTATGCAATAACCATATTACAAAAGAAAAATTAATCAACGTTTTTTTTAGACCAGCTTAGGCTTTTAGTGCAAGTTGTAAAAGAACACCCATTCCCATTAAGACCTAAATATAACTAGGGAACGGAACTAAAGGGGGAAAAAAATAAAAAATATTGTTAAATGTATCACAGATTTCTTTCTATAATAATTACATTTTCGTTCAGTCAAATTTATTGTATGTATTTCCTAATAAAATTTAATATTTATATAATTTAACAAGAATGCATTTTTTTTTTAACTTACAAACTAATGAAACGTACAGGAGAAAGTCAATTTCACAGTTCACTTATAATCTAATTGTTCAGAACCTCGGTTGAAGGCACATTATTAATAATCACATAATAATTAATAATCACAAAAACTACTGAGACAGCTTGGATGCAGCATGCGGAACAGTTTAACTTTCATGAATTTTTAATTGAATTTTGTTATTTAGTCGTGCATTTTAACTGTAAGTATTGTAGTTCAAATGATAACAGGTTGAGTAAATGCAACTTGATACTGCCTCGGTACTACATTGGTCTGCAAAGTTGATATTCTCAACACAAAAAACACCTTTGTTGTTCTTTAAGAATAGAGATAAAATTCTACGTTTGAATGAGACAAGCATTGATATGTTTTCATAGTAATTAGATTAGATTTGAGACTGACAGGACGATAACAAGACAATAACAAAAAATAGACTTACTAACTAAAGGACAAAAACAGCTCTTAATATCTGGTATTAGAGTAGCTTACATGAAACTGTATGGCAGAAAATGATTGATGAGCTATAAACATTTAGTATTAGCTTTCAGCGTCAACCAAAGCAAGCAAAGTGAGCAGAAACTACAATAAATAAAATCGACTATATAATTAGATCTTTACAACTGCTCATTAGTAAGCCATCAACCTAACGCCGCTTCTTTCCTTACACTTTTGTTTTTACATTACAGGATAATTCCTGATAAATGTCAGACAGCCTATCCAGAACTATGGTCTTTTTTAAGAATTGTCTTTTAAGTTATGTCAAACATTTTTTATTGCTAACTGTTTATTAATGGCTTCAACGTAAGTTCTGGATAGAATATCGGACTCTCAACAGGAGGTTATAAGTAGAGTAGAGTAGCTGGCAATGGAACACAGTTTAATAGACGAGGTTACAAAGGATTATCGTTGTAACTAAGTTACGGCTAACATTAGAGACAAGATGCAATTGATATAAAAAGCATTGCATGCGTAATAATCACGCAATTCTATCGTTGCGTATTCTTGGTAACTAAGCCAAGAATTCGCAACGAAAGAATCATGTTCTGTTCACAATTGAGTTCAACAGTATAGAACCCTCTCTATCGTATTTATGGTTGCCATGGATTATAAGTTGACAGAAGTTAGCTTGACAAGGTACGAAAGTGCTTATACATCGTGAATTTTAATGGCTGTTTTCCCACAATTCGTCAGACAGATTCGTTATAATTCGTCAAAACAGACACAATATAATTTTGTATAAATCGTCAAAGGTTAAGCAAGTGATAGTACACAGAAGATTTCGGAGTCTGCCCCTTACAAAAAGTTGTTCCTTTAATCTATAATCTGCTTAAGGGAAACTATCACTTAACCTTTTAACCGACACAGTCGGCTATAATCGACAAGTGATAGCGTGCCTTGTACGCCGACAACGGCAATGATCGACAATACTTATTGTTTACAAAAACACAAAATTGAAAACTTTGGAATCCCTTATTCCTGTTACAAGTTTTTACTCTGAATTGAATGCTCGGCGTATAAGACACGGCGACGACGCATTTATGTTGTGGCGGTCAAAAGGAAAATTCACGGTGTATATGATTGGAGTCAAGGTCAAGTGAGGTATAGTGTGTGCTAGGGCGCGGGGCAGGGCGCGGGGCCGGGCGCGCTGCTCCAGTGCCGCCGCTTGGCGCCGGCGCGGCCCTGTGGGGGGAACGGGTCACATGCCGTCTAGCCTCGGTCATTTATACCCAGGGTGCCTAGTGTTTGTTTTGTTAACTATCTGTATTCATTCATTCGATTACGTTTACGAAAACGAAAATTTCTATGGCAAAATTTTAACTCTTCTCGTATGTCGCCGGGAGGCGCTGCTTCGATGCCTTACTAGTTTTCGTTTTCGTTAACGTGATCGAATGTCAAATGAAACTCACACTAGGCACCCAGTTGCTTTTAACTGTTTCGGGCCATCCATAAATTACGTCACACGTTAAGAAGGTGGAGGGGGGGGGGAGGTTTCGACGAAATGTGACATAGTGTGACAAGAGTCCCACCTCTTCGTGGTCCTAAAATTCGGGTCCTAAAATTCGTGACATCACACATTTATGATCATATTAAATGGAAATAAAACAAATTTTGGAACTGCTGTTTTAATATCTTAATTTCTAGATGTGAAACTGCAAAATATGTGACGACACACTCGGGAGGGGAGAGTCAAAATGCATTGCTTGTTGTCCGTTGTCCTTCGAACTTATCATTAGTTGTATATTCGTTATTAAGATGTGGACTACGGTGTTAAAATTATTACCAAGAATTAATTGGCTTAATTTGATAGCGTCCAGTTACTATAAGACATTAACCGCAATCAACAGAATATTAGGTCGCGGGTTCAATTTTGCTAAAATTAATATTTGTTATATGCAACTTTAATGACTTGATTAATTATGTGTTATTGGATTATGTAATCGTGCTAATGCCGAGAAAAATTAGAGTAGCGACTAGCTATACACATTTTTGATCAAAGTAACGTCAACACTATGTACTACTAAATAATGCTTATTTCATTTCATTTCATTACACATATTCGGCTCAAACGATCATTCTGGTTTTAAGGTTCCATGATAAAAGATTATCTGGCTTACACGGATTTCTCAACTACTGAGCCACTGGCTATCTTATCTCCAACCGTCGGGACACAACAACATTGTTGCTATGGCTAATAATAAATTAAACAACAGGGCAACTGTAAGGTAGAATTTACTGGGTAGAAATGACCGAACCACATTGAATGTGACTATACAACTTCTCTTCATATGCAGTTTTCTATAGTGTAATATTTTGTGTAGTCTATGTTAGTTAAGTTAAGTCACTTTTCATAACTTAAATAACAATATAACCAGTAATTAATTAATAATGTAGCGCTCACATAATATAGCAAATACTTGTACTAGAATCTTAAATTAAAGATTTAGATTTAATTTATTGTTTACTTTTTAAATGGTATCTCCAATAACATTAAGTACAATGACTTTTTCAGGATATAAGATTCTAGAGCAATAATTTTTGAGTTAGATAGGTAAAAGGTAAGACTGAGTTTGGGATTAAATTGAAATTAAAACTTTCGGCATGCATCATACATACTATTGTGGTAAACACAATTTAGTTTTACTAACAAAGTGCACATTTTACACATACATTGGACTAATGTGATAAAAAAAAAAATAACATCCTACTTATTTGAATATCTAATATTAAAACAGTCAACAAACTAAAACAACTTATCTAAAAGCACACAATTGTAAAGATAGTGAGACATTGCCGGTAATATCATTTGTCAAGTGTGGGAAAATACTTTTGTTTTTATATAAAAAAAAGTTCGAAGAACTTTAGGTTTTAGGTCAGTGGAATCTTGTATGAGAATAACATGAAGATTAAATTAATCACCCTGGAGACATTGTTTTCTATCTATCACACTATCATAAAGTGCCACTAAAATAATAGTTTGAATAAATTAATATTATATACATTTCATAAAATTATAATAATTAAACTTGATGATCTACAGGGCGGTAGGATATGGTTGTTTCACGACAAAGGGGAAGAAACAACCTATAAATGTCAGAAAATTCTACTATGAAACCATCTTCGAAATCATGAAAAAATCAAGCTTTTTCACGCAAATATCAAATTTCAAAGAGACCAATAATTTTTCAGACTATCATGGTCAAACTAACATTCAAATACCTATCAACAACTACAATAATCATGGTAACAATACTATTTCGAACACCGTGTATGAAAAAGCAGCTTTTTTAACGATTGCGAAGACCGTTCATGTTTTGCTTTATTCTCTTGACGCAGCCTTGACCAAAGGCCGTATTATGTTTAAAGTATTCGAGACTAGACTGCGTTACCTCATACATACAAATGATCAAGAACGGAAGAACCACACTCCCAACGCAAGTATAACTCAAACGCACACACACACACGTACGCACGCCCGCACGCACGCACGCACGCACTTATATCTATCATGATAGATAGGCGATACTTATAGCTATATGAGTAATGATGATATGCGGTTACAATTCATCATGGAAGTGCCTTCGTGCAAATAAAAGTAAACCTTTAACCATAGTCTAATAATAACCCATACAGTCGTCCGACAAAGACATCTAGACAGGGCAATCGTGCGGGGTGTGAGCGGCGAGACGCGGGAAAGCCGAGCCCGAACTGCGAACAAAACGATGTTAGTAGTTCGGGACATAGCACTCAGGGCTAACGCGTGTTTGTGTTTGTAATTATTTTATGTGAGAGACTGCAAATCTTCAAGTGTTTGGAAATTATTATTATTAGATGCTGATAATGAAAATAACATCAACATAATAATTAGCTAGATGGCGCTTTTATAAATTAAATCAAGATGGCGGACGTAATTTTTTTTAAATAATATAAGGGTTTCAATTTAGAGGTTAATTGGGGGACTGATTCCGAAAATGCCATCCTTTTTGAAATCCAAGATAACGGACGTAATTTTTTTATAATTTGATTGGGTGTCAATTTAGAGGTTAATTGGGGGGATGATTACGAAAATGCCATCCTTTTTGAAATCCAATATGGCGGAAGTCATTTTGTATAATTTGATATGGGTGTCAATTTAGAGGTTTATTGGGGGACTGATTACGAAAATGCCATCCTTTTTGAAATCCAAGATGGCGGACGTCATTTTTTATAATTTGATATGGGTGTTTATGTGTATGTGAATTATTGTGAATTATTAATTAGGATGAGGATTTTTTATAATTAAGTTCAACAACAGAAATTTAAAATCTAATAAATCTAGAAACCGAAAATATTTGTCAGTGGCCCATCTATAATTTTAAATCTATTTGTATACGCCTCATCTGCATTTTTTATTGTCATACTAAGATGTTTGTGTTATCTATGATGCGAGCACGGTTGTTGTAACATCTATGAAACGTTGATGACAGTTCGAGTAATAAAACGAGTGAATTCAAATACGGACGTTTTCACTGTTAACTCCATATTTCTTACATACTCAACTCCTTACTAATACTAACTGCATGTACTATACCTGCAGTAAAAAGCGGGTTAATTGTTTTCATTATTATATTAAGTTATAAAATTGTTTTAAATATAATATTGCTGACGATATTGATCTGCAATAAATACCTATATAATTTCATAAATATTGTTTACTTGTGACAACCCTGACCGTCGCGATGCTGTCTAGACATTGTCGGCATTTTCCACGAGATGAAAGGCGTCGGACGACTGTATGGTTTAGACTGTGCTTTAACGTTGGCGAATAGAGATCACGTTCTGTTGCAAACAAAAAGCGATTCTATAGTCATGCCGTGCATATCCGATTGAAAGATACGAAGACAAATGCAGTTTGTAACAAAAACATATCTTTTGTCTCTTTCTGCCAGTCTAATGAAGCTAATTGCCATATAGGGACATACTACTGAAATAGGGAGGATGGCTACACCCGGGCGGGTACTGCGCGGTAACCCTACTGGTTAAATGCTTCCACATAGGTATTTTATTTAGTAAAGCGCGCGTGTGATCCGGATCTCTATGCTAGTGTGCATATGTGTAGTGTTTGTGGGTTGTAATGGCATTGGAAGAATCGTATGGGTTTAAATATAACATGTAACATTCTTCAACTTCTAGCCAAAACTGTCAATTTTCTTCAATAAATGTTCAACCGTCATGAAAGTTGTGTCATAGTTAAAAAATAGTATTTATTGTGTGGAAGGGCCTAGTTATAGATAAGTATAATCATGTATAATTAAATATCTTAGAGTAACTTAGTTTTCTAATAATATGGTTCATGAGGTATAAGTAAGTTTTTGTTACATTTAGTTATGTATTTGCCCAACTGTTATCTGTTTGTTAACAATGTAACCAAACGTTGGTGAATCTAATAAATAAATAACCATATGCCATATACATAAAGTTCAAAGTCGATTGAGGAAAATTGACATTTACTGGTAGTCTGACGTGCAGGCGGGTGTACATTTTGAAAGTTATAAAGTCACTCAGTAACCGATTCTTAAACTATTTAGAATTGCTTTGTTTTTGATGTGTAACCGCTCGCTTGCTATATAAGCAATTTGTAGGAGTGATTTCGTGAAATGGGACGGAAGTGTGTGTAACAGTGTAACAGGAAGTCGGGGAAGCGCGCATTTTGTAAATTTAAAATCGATATTATAAACATGGCATATTATTGACAATATGTGACATATTGTGTCATTTGACTATCAAAGGTCATTTTGATATTATGTCACGTTTAATATGTCTTCTAATGAGTATTTACTGCATTTATTTTATAGTTATAAAATGATGTAATACCTGACCTATTTTTTCAGAATATAATGTTAAAATTGCTTATTACCAAGATGAGATGTCAAATGTTACACATCATATGCCACTACTGTAAAGCTCTCTCGTTTTTTTACTAAATTAAAAAAAAATTGTTTTGTAATTTGCTGTTGTCTTGCAACTGCTAAACTGAAAGTTTTTTCTCTTTCTTTTTACTATGTTACATGTTGTAGATGAATGGGGGGATAGGGCGGTAGTCCTCCCGGCAGGTTCAAGTTGAAAAGCCTTCGTGTCGTTCAACCGGGCTTCATCACGGGTAGAAGGTACAGTCAGGGGCACTTACCACGCTGGGGAGCGGCGCGGGCTCGGCCTCTGAGCACATTTCGCTCTCCTCCTCGTCTTCTAGTACGCAACCTGCAATTAATGATAGGAGACATACTTTCAATTTATCCATATGTTTTTTGTATTCATATTTTATTTACTTATTTAATAAAGTAAGCTTACAGCCAAACACATCAAAGCAGGTAACAAATCATAGACTTTTAATATTACGTATTATGTGCAGGCATATTACTAGCTTACATAGCGTTCTTTACTTATTATCTACGTGTAACGGAAAGGTGTGGAAACAATGAAAAGATCCAAAGTGTATCCGATATAGATCTAGTATGTGTTGTTCATCATCATCATCATCATCATCATCATCATCATCATCATCATCTCAGCCAAAAGACGTCCACTGCTGGACAAAGGCTTCCCCCAAGGGTCTCCACAACGACCGGTTTTGTGCTGCTCGCATCCAGCGGCTTCCCGCGACCTTCACCAGATCGTCGGTCCACCTTGTTGGAGATCTGTCCGCACTGCGCCTTCCGGTACGCGGGCGCCACTCTAGGACTGTTCCGCCCCAGCGCTCATCACTCCTGCGAGCAATGTGCCCTGCCTGCCCACTGCCACTTGAGCTTAGCAACTCTTCGGGCAATGTCGGTAACCTTTGTTCTTCTGCGGAGGGCTATGCTCGGGGGGTTTCTCTGCGTGATCGAATCAGAAATGTGTTGTTACTAAAACATAATTATTAACTTTAATTTGTTATAGTTTATGACCCGTTCTCCCCATCCATTCATAGAGAAGGCTCGTGCCCCAGCAGTCGGGATATAATGAGCTATGTTATGGCTACGATGAGTATTATTATAATAATCCGCTTACCCTGGTTAGGCAGCGTGAGCCAGAAGTGTTCCCGCAGCTTGTACCAGAGTCCGGGCGGCAGGCGCAGGCGCGCGTCGGCGCGGGCGCAGGCGGCCAGCGTCCTGGCGGCGTCCACCAGCAGCGAGGCGCGCCACGACGCCGCGTAGATCAGCCGCAGCGACGACTGCGCCGCCGTCGAGCACGCCATCGGGTACAGCACCGGGTGCCGCCGCAGGTTGTAGAACGAAACGCCTGTGTTATAATATAAATGTTCAAATAATTTTTAACGCAAATTTTGTTGCAAACAAATTACAAAAACACAAATGTTGAAAAAAAATTCTACGAGCAGGATTTGAACCTGCAACCCTTCTGACATTTCGGGTCAGGTGTTCTTCCAAATGAGCTATCGTGGTTCTAACCAGCCCGCCGAAATTATTCAACACTTTTTACTTTGAAAGCCAAAGGCGCCCATTCGGTGTGACGGTAGTTGTTGACATTTTGAAATTTTTTTAACCTCCTGACGCATAATGTACAAAAGGTTTGACAAATCCACTATATATACTAAAGCCCAACGCTTTCTAAAATATCTTTAAAATTATTGCCCACTGTCCAACACAAATGACAAATAATATAACTTTAATTATTTTTGAAGTTCGTGCTTTTTGACACTATTTAACCGGCTGAATGAATGGTGTGCACTTCCGGGTAGACAAAAAAAAATAAATGTCACTGTCATGTAATGTAAGTGAGATAAAATATTGAGAAAATGCCGGGTCGCGTGCAACGAGGTAAGTTAATCAGTGAATATTTCATTAATCAAGTAGTTTTATGGTATTTAACTTTGATATTATTTGAATTTACATAAATGCAGAATAATTAATTGTTTTAATTTTAATTTTTAAGTAATTATTTTCCAAATAACCCTATTTGTACAACGTAAAGGACATAGGGCGTTAGATACATGAATGACGTGTTTTTATTTGTCATTTCATAATGACATTGGGCTATAGTGATGTGGCAATTCGTTTTACAGTTTTGGGTGACAATGACATCGCACACATTCCGCTAAAAAGGAAAAGGGGTATGCCTAGTGTGTCTCTCCCATCACTAATTCAAAGAAAATCTCAAGCTAAGCATTTGCCTACTTTTTCGACATTAAAGGGTATATGTCGCGAATGCCATGAAAATAAAACTTTCTTCGAATGCTCTGCGTGCTATGTTCGTTTGTGCCTCACAAAGAAAAGAAACTGTTTTTAGGCTGTGGACAGCAGTTAATTAATTAGCCAGACTTATTGAGATTTAGAGAAGTTGTATAAGTTTATTTTTGTAAGAAAATTTAATTTAATTTGAAGTTATAAGAGATAAACATTGATTCCTGCATTTGATATCATTTCAAAAATTGATAATTTTAAGAAGATTTTCGTTTTTATTTTGTTTCTTATAAAGTGTTTTAAGCTTTATTTCATTTAAGTGGTATAAATTATAATGCTGTAACTTTGTTGCTCACATTATTACTAAATAAATAAAATAAAAACTTATTAAACTGTAACTCTTTTTCTTCTTTCTAACAGCCATTGTCATTTATGAAGTACAATTTATTCTTAACAACTTATAGAATAGCCACCCAATGTCCTTCTAAAATGACTATTTATATTAGAAAATAAAATAACGCCTCTCTATTTCAAAACATGAGTACATTATGAGAAAAATACAAAAAAAAGTAATGCCATAATCTTAAAAAAAAAACCACTTAATCTTGTCTTGGGCGTTTATGTTTATGAGACAAATGTCATTTATATGGGACGGTGGGCGTTTTTAGAGAACAAAACTTTTTATGATTGGGCGTCAGGAGGTCATTTGTGTTTTTGTGTTATAATATGCTTTTTTTAGATAATGAGATGCAAAACGCTGTGTTAACATGATGAAGTTGGATAGAACACAGCAAATTGTACGCCGCAAGCTAACTAACCTATAACAGGCTGCTGCCTGTTGGATTAGCAGCCACGACGAATATGCCCACACCATATTTTGAACCTTATGTAAATGAGATTAGTAACCAATGAAATATTTGAACATGTTCTGCTTTACAAATCAAATATAAGTGTTTCTAAATTAAAGTAAAATTTAGTATCGGGAAAACACTACATACTTTAAACAAATTTTCCCTATTTATAAATAGCATCGGTAGCACTCGCGCTCTGCCCGATGTCCGATGTCCGGACGCACTGGGTTCAGTATCCGAACGTACTGGGTTCGATTCCCAGGTCGCAGGCCATGCGACTACTTGTGCGAGACATGTTTGTAAAGACGATAGCATGATTCAATAGCTACAATACAGCATGTCCAATAATCTGTGCAGCAAGGGTATTACTTATGGGATTGGGTGTACAAGTGTTGCATGAAGTACAAGCATCGCTTTTTGATAACCCCACAACCTCGAGATACATGGGGCTATGTAATCGCTGCCCCGCCTAGAATGATTCAGAAAAAAAAAATTAAGTGTTGCTACCCAATATCTTTATAGTCTTATCAGTAACTACAAATGAACTTCATGATACATGACATGATACAATGAAATCCTGAATTTAAGCTTTTTTTAAGAAAATTATTTAAAAAAATTAGTATTAATTTACATCTGGAATTGACATTCTTTCGATTCCTTCACACTTCATGTAATGCTTAATTTAAAATTTTAAAGGTTTCTAAGTATGCACTTATGTATAGATTATATTTCTATAATGGTTTTCACTTAGGTTTAAGTACTTTTTTTAAACATGCAGCTGTTGATTTTTTCGCCTATCTATTTTAATAGTTAATGTTAGAATAAAAACTTTTTATTTTATCATAAAAAATCGTCTTCAGACAATTGTCTTGGAGACTACCGAATTATCAGTGACCTGTGCTCCACTTTTATAGTAAATAAATGTATTTTGGTTTTGTACTATCTTCAAGAACATAAGATACGACAATGAATTAAGATAGTGCGGGGTCAATTACATTTGCAGTCTCAGTCTAGCCGAGTTTACACTAATCAACTACTTATTTGTCAAGGTACAATGTATACTTGTACAGTAAAATTTATTATAAAATTAAATGTCTCGAATAATTCCAGCAGTTTAGCCAGCGATGGGGTTCTCAAAGAGAGCCTATCAAACCTTCCTGTGCTGTTAAATAGCAGTATCTTACCATTAGAGATACAAAAAAAACTGTCTGAGGAACCACCAAGTCTTTTTTTGTGAAAACAATTTTAGCATAGCAAATTTTTTGATCAAGTGTGAATTGTACATAAAAATGAGTCATATTGTTCAACATTTTTTTAATGCGGATCGACTATGTTTCATGTTAGGATCATTTCATTGTATTGGAAGCAAAAAATTGGGGCAGTAGAAGTTAGTCAAATTTAATTAAATGATCTCATACAATATGAACATATTCTGTACCTAGGTATATGTATAATAAAACTAATGCAAAAGATGTTCAGAATATCCCTAATCTTGTCGTGGTCCTATGAAATAGCAACCACGTTCACTTGACATGATCGCTAATTTTTTCATATGGGGGTTAAATGTTAAGGGTCGATTTTAGGAATCTCAATACACTGCGTACAAGAGTTACAAGACGAAAACGTTAAAACGTTAAACAACAAATTAAAAGCAGAATCTCACCTTGCGGCTGCCTATTGAGGTAGAACTCCAGCGTGCCCCGCCACATGTCGAGCCGCACGCCGACGATGGTGCCGCGGCAGAAGCCGGCCGCGTCGCGCGCCGCCGCCGCCGCGTGCCGCACCGCGCCCGTGTACGACAGCCCGTACGACTCCGCGTCCTGCCCCAGCAGCGACGTAAACTTGAACTGGCTCTCCGACACGTTCACCTTGCTCGTGCCCACGCCTACCATCTGGCGATGACAGATAGGACAGATTAGAAACATTATTTACAACTACCACACTAGGGGGGTTTTTTGAACCGGTAATAAAATTTTCACACTATGATATCAATAACAACAAGTGCTCTTTTTGCTCTATTCTATTCTTTCTCTCTTATTCTACTCTATACCGCCTCGGTGATTTAGTGGTTAAGATCACCGGTTTAGACCAGAGGTCCCTGGTTCTATTCTTAGCAAGGGTACTCGGTTTGGTTGGTGGTAAGGCTTACATGTCCACCTGGCTAGCTACCAGTACTTATCGAATATGTCACCATAGCATTGTTGTGTTCTGGTAACTAGAGATGGTTATCTCTGGTTAGTGCCTCAGTAGTTGAGAAATTTGGGTTCACCCAAATTCCCCAACTTTTCTACAAAACAATTTTCTAAATCGGCCAGTAATTATTGAGTTTATTCATTGTAAACATACATACAAAAATACAAATCTTTTCTCTTTATAATATTAGTATAGACAGATACTCTTAGACTAAAATGATAATTATAATAGCCCTGTCTTATTATTAATTCTGTTATAATGCCTTTGATAATGTAGTGCTTCAATAGAAACAATTCAAAGTTCCAGTTTCAGTCAATATGTTGAGACAGGGTGTTCTAACACCTCTAAAAGTATTACAGATGTATCCTAATATGATACAGGGTGGACCAAAAGTCCGGTAACATTTGAATCGGTCGCTGCTTTGAATTGCGGGGAGCGGGGGAGAGCGGCTAATAGGAATTTAGTAGCATGGCGTCATTCACTGCGCACGCGAGTACTATCGCAACAAAGATTCCGCGACTGAAGCGCAACGCAAAGCGCGGGCGCGTGTAAATCAAATGTACGTAGACGCCGGCGCCGCTTGCGTTCACAGTGCGACCGCGAGCCGCGCGTCTGCAAGAGGCGGGCGCGGGCGCGGGTGGCGCGAGTGTTTCTAATGGCTCGGTCCGTCCGTACCGTTTACAGTAGTGTAGCATCTGTTCGTGACTTGAGCTGGATAACTAATAAATAAATATACTTTTTCTTGACCAAATGTCATGAGATCTCATCATCATCACATTCTCGTGTATTCAATGAATTTATCGGGATACGTCCGTAAATCAGCGTATGTTAAATCAAATTCTCCAAACTCTTTTCTTCTTTTATTTAATTCATGTGTACTAAACTTCACAGTATGTATATCCCATTTAAAGTACGAATTTTCGATAAGTAAAACTAAATCTTCATCCATGATTGTCTAACTACGAGCTACGTTGTAAAGCTTGAGAATGACCGTACACACGCGCAACGAGACTCATATCTCGTTCGGCACTGTGAACACGTAGATGCCAAGACCCGAGCATCCGCGCCCGCCCCCGCACCCGCTATTGCAGTCTGAGTGAGCACTAAATGGAATAAGCATACCAAAGTATTAACAAAACAATTTTTTTGCTGCTACTTGGTTCCTGTTGAAATCATGCCAACTAGACATTGAGGCAACTTGCCAAATATGAGAATACATCCTCATATTATGTTCCTCCCAAAAAATAGTATGATGCCTGTAAATAGGAAACTTGGCTTGTTATATTAAAATAGTGAAATAATGTATTTGTTTCCTTTTCTAATGAAATTAAAGTACCAGCCCACATAAATACTGTAATTGCCCTATTAGAATTATATTTAGCAAATAAATGCATGCTAGGAGATCCTTGGGGGCCCTTGTCCAGCAGTGGATTTCTTTTGGCTGAGATGATGATGATGATGATGATTATAAAATATATGCTATGTATTTATCTCCTTGAATGAGCTATTTATGCCTAGGATACCTATACTGAGTAGTTTGCAATAAATCTTGTTAAATATTCATTTAAAGAGACACAAAAGTGAAGTTAAATTTTAAATGTATAATTATAATAATGACCGTAATAATACTTACAATGTCTGTTCCATACGTTTCTGTGAGCATCTTAACCTCCCAGTAATAGTGGTAGTTGTGGAGCAGCGGTGTGTCTCCCCTGACGGCCGCTGTGCCTGAACTGTAGAATGGATGGAAGGTGACTTGCTTCTGGTCCTCGCTGACCACTACCCAGCTGGGGCCGCTTGTGTCCGGCTGTTCCCATTTCCATTCATTAGCTGAATGAGAAAAATTGCTTGATAATTATGGGATATAATACATGACATGATACTAATCAATGGATCTTTGTTGACCTTATTAAATATTTTAAATTTGAATTTGAATTAAATTAGTATCAAATTATTTTGGCATAAAACTACTATAAAATAAAGTTTAAAAAGAAATACTGAGGTAAAAGTTTAGTATAGCTATGCGAGAATTTAGGGGTGGGGGTAATATGGGGGACGGGGTTAGGGAGGGCTACCATCAGGTAGTAATCTCACAGTGAGGAAGTACATAGTTATGGATATTTGCATTAAATTTTTTTTCAAAACTGACCATAAATTTACGGTTTTGTGGTCCCAAGTGTCTGTTATCAGCATAGTATCCTCAAGTAAATTGGAAATGCACGTATCCGGCGCTGCGAGAAGTGCAGCCCCGTCGCCTTTGCGTAACAAAACGCAGGCATCTATGCTCGCTAGATGCCTGCATTTTGTTACGGCGTACTTATCGTCGTGTCGTCTAGTCTACGTAATTTGTAAAATGTCAATACTACGAAATCGTATCTAAGTGATCAAAAAAATTTTTTTGCTTGAAAAGTATAAAGGGCAACGCTGATTGGGACAATAAATAAGAAAAATTCCCACGCTTTAAAATGATCCCGTGGCATGCGGTGGTGTACTGCGGTAGGCAAAAACATGCTGAAGGATGCCGGCGCACACCGTGACGTATCGAATCTAGTGTTGTAAAGAACTCGAGTCTTTTAATCATAATTCGATAGACTCAGCTCAATTTACGAGCATTGTCAAGCAGGTTTTAACTCAGCAGAGAAGCAGAAATGAAGAAATAAAATTTTGTTTTTGTAAGGTCTAGACAAAAATACTGATTTATAAATAAAGTTACAAAAAATACTGGGATTTATAAATAAATAAAGTTGATTTGTTTCTTTAGCCTAGCTGTTTTAATTCATATTAACCTGATCCCTATCTAATATTTATTATTATAGACTAGTCACATACAAACAAATTACTTATCATCATCATCATCATCGGCCTATCTTAGTCCACAGCTGGACATATGATAGACATATATTTTTTTTATGATAGTACAAATTACTTATATGGAAAATATTGATATATTTTTTTACATGAACATCCCTAAGCAGAATTTGCCGAGGCATACTTCGACGTGACGCGGCATAATATTTTGCCATGCTTTACCATGCCGTCCCGGTCTGCGTAGGCCTTAAGTTTCCTCACAAAATTAATATGTGCAATAGAATATCTGATTTTTTTACAATAACGAAGCAACCTCAGTTTCTACAAATTCCTGCATAGCTACACTAAACTCAAGCCACTCGTAATGTTAGTAAACAATAATATTTTATGGTTACTTACCAACTTCATTCTTAGCAATCGCTTATCACAAGTACACAAATCGGTGAACATGCTATACTTATTGTATCATGTAAGTTTAATATTTAAATTTTTCGTATATGATAGAACTTACAGCCTTTGTCCTCGCCACATGAACACGAGTTCAGCTGTTTCCATGACATCGGTGCGCGCTGGCTCCAACACTGGCAGTAGGGCTTCGCATGGCGGTCACTATCACCGTTCGCTTTAGAGCGTTGTGATGAAGTAATAAACATTTTGACTATCTGAACACAAAACAGAAAACACAAGCAAGGAACTGCGATTAAGGCTTTTTACTGTTTATTGCGTTCAAAACACTCGATCGATCACACTCACTCACAACTTTCCACGTCAAAGTCAAATTTCTAACTGATGTTGGCAGCAGTGGAACGAGTATATATAAATTTTAAAGTTTCGTTCAGAAATTGTGATTAGCTGTCAAAACATAATGGCTGACAATCGTAATATCAAAAATTAAATAATCTATTTGTGCAAGTTAACGCGGTATTTAATTTATTTTGAAGCTACATAATATGACTATTAGTATTTAATCAATTCAATTTATATCTTTATAGGTATAAATTGCTGTTGTCAATTGTGTAATAATAGCTGGGTTACGAACGTGCATGTCATAGAAATTTCCGGAAGTGTCTCGACTTTTTGTTGAGAGTGAAAGCGGGCTATTCGAAATTAAATAACCCGAAAAAATAGGAGGTAATCTTTCTAAATCTAAATCTAGAAGTAAAACCAAAAGTTTATACTTATTATTTTATTACATATTAAAAATAGTATATCTCTTCACATCTTACAACTTCAAGGTTCTTCTTAGACAAGTTATGTGAAACGGTAGATATAAATAAAAGAATGGGTTTTTTAATTAATACAAAAAATATTGTTTAACTGTGCACACTAAAGACTGACTGTATTTTACTACAATACAGTCATGAATCACATGAATGAAATTTAAAGTATCGTTTATTGATTTGTGCTTTATTATTACGTTGGTGAAACTGATTGTTTTGATTTGCGTTTCGCGCACCCCGCCCTCTCAAAGTGAAAACTGAAATGCAAAGGTGAAATGGCTGTCAGTGGAAGCTAAGCGTTAGGATTTATTTTATGAAAACATGTTTCAGTAAATTCACATTTTAATTAATAACTTAGTATTAGATAGCTTAAGTATAACTTCGGTAAGTTTGATCAGAGTGTTTCATTTTGTAAAAAAATTGAAAGTGCTAAAGTTTATCACGCACGGTAAACAATTTATATTCATGCGTGTTTTAAAACAAGTTCTGTGGCAGAATAGCAGAAGTAAAATGGAAAAGGTAATTAATTTAATTACACAAATAAATTTAAAAAAATATGTAACTCATGAGTACATAGACTGCCATTTGATTTTGTAAAGAAGATTAAAATCGTATTTTAACTATTTATATTTATCTATTGTTTGTTTATATTTAAGGCTGGGCAGCGATCTCGTCGATTGCGTCTTTGAAGTGACTGATCTATTCAACATAGACTTCTTTGGAATCGAGAGGTAGCACCGATGCATTTCTGGATAGACAAACGCAGCCAGTGTGCTTACAACGGCCGGCACCGAGTGCCGTCCTCCTTGTCTGCCGGTGAGACGTCTTATATTTTTTTTATAAATAAAAGCAAATTCTATTAATTGACTACTAAATTCACTGACTAATCACAATAGCTCAGGAAGTATATATGAGGATTTTGATTTGATTTGATTTGTATAAGCCTACAAACTTGAAATATAACAGGTAGCTACATTATATGTAAGCACATCCTTTTTAACCCTAGATAGATAACCATATTTCACTGTACACTAAAGATAACCATACGTCGACTCGACGTGAGAATGTTTGAGTCAGCATATTTTGGATTATGTATGTACCTACTAGGTTTATAAATGTGATATTATGTCTTATTGTATGTAATTCATCTTCTAATAAATTTCTTCAGTTTCACTGTCTGACCCCTGAATCTCTTCATCGCTCGTTTCATGCAACAACTGACTGATTTCTGTATTGTCTGCATAAATTCGTGACGTCATTATATTCTTTTTATCGTGGCATATAATAACTAAAAAAACTAATAAAAAATATGTACATTTATTCGCAAAAAGCCGTAATAACACATTTTCCCAAAGATCGAAAAACTGACACTAAAGGTAACCATACGTCACTTCGACACGGTACGGTAGGTAAATATTTACGAAAGTATTGCACTTACCGGAGCGATACGAGTGTGTCCTGCAAGCTCCGACGGCCGACTGAGGTAGCAGGAACGGCCAGCCCCCCAACCGCCTAACTCTCTCGTTTTCGATCGCTTTGAAGGCGAGGCCCTCGCCTCGCTTTCTAATATAATATCGAAATATAATATCGAATAATATCGAAAGCTATGGCCTATATAGCTATATAGCTATAGCTTTCGATATTGCTTTCATATTGCTTTCGAAATGACAAGATGACGCCTCCTCCTCACCTCGCCTTCAAAGCAATCGAATGCGAAAAACAAACGAGTTATATCGATTTTTCAAAATCGATTACGTCTATTCGAAGTAGGTTTTTTATCTAGGGTTAAAGTTTTCTTATTTTCTATAGTATACCAAGGCCAAAATTATAAAACTGCCATGTAATGAATAGAGTAATATAAACATAATACATATGGGCAATAAAATGGAGACAAGCATAATGTCACATAAGCTCAGCAGTAAAAGCAATTGCCTGGCCTGTGAATAAAATCAATATGTCGAAGAATTTGAGTTCATTTGAAGTTTTATTACTCTTTTGAGATGGTTAAAGTCTCTTTAAGACAGCAATGCTTTTCCCTAATATCTGACATTTTTGAGACAGTTCCTGAGTCCTTCAAAATCAAAGTTGAAATCATTTCAACATTTGTGTTTTTGAAATCATATTGATAAAATAAAGTGAAATCATAAATCATAAAGTACTATTTTATTCTAACTTAAATTGTATTTTTTAGAGAAAATCACTTACTTGTAAATTGAGAGTCATTAGTTGTTAGTCCTGTATTGGTATTGATTTGTACATCAGACTTTTAAATAACCTTTGTATTTTATTGCAGCTCATTTTAATTTTAGTTTTCATATTACTTTATCCATGCGGAGACGGAGAAAGAATATTATCCGTGCGGAGACGGAGAAAGAATACTATTCTTCACCCCAAAACTGACCATGCTGGTAGAACTGCCCACGCATTCGCTTTCGACCTGACTCAACTGGTGAACCAGTCCACCAGGATCCCAGATATAGTCGGTCAAGCGCCCTATTTGCTGGACCTTCTGCTCACGAGTCGCCCAGCTGGTTACCGAGTGGAAGTGCGAGCTCCTTTAGGATCTTCGGATCACTGCTTGGTATCCAGCAAAGTGCCTCTGGCCCCGCTACCGCCTTCAGCGGTATCGAAACTCCAGATTTAGCTGGCACTACTCTTCGGCGGATTGGGATGGTATGCGGGACTATTTCGCATCCGTTCCTTGGGGGCAGCGCTGCTTCAGTGGGAAAGACCCGACAGCTAGTGCGACTGCAGTTGCTGATGAGACAGTCTTAGGAATGGAATACTATATTCCGCACTCCTATCTCATCATCAAAGGCAGGCGCAACCGATGGTTCAACCGCGAGTGCGCCAACGCTATTGATAACAAGCAGGCGGCATACCGCGCTTGGATCCGGGGTAAAGCTCTTGGGGATCCCGAAACCCTTTCGCTGAAAGCAGTCTATAATAATGCCACCAAGTCCTGCAAAAGAGCTTACTTTAGAGCGGATGCCCAGCGCGTTGCACGGGTCGGCCAAGAACTACTGACGCATCCTACGGGCAGCCGTAGCTACTGGCGTTTAGCCAAAGCCGTTCAATCGAACTCCTGCCAACCCTGGCTGCCACCATTAAGATGTCCTGACAGAACTTTAGTTCACAAGCCGCAGGAGAAGGTCGATCTCCTGGCCAAACTATTTACGGCTAACTCCCGAATCGATGACTGCAATGCACAGCCACCTACATTTTGTCACTGTGGCCACATAATGCCCGATTCGAATCGAATTGACGATCGCCAATACGGGTTTCGGCCGAAACGGTCAACGGGTGATCTTCTAGCGTACGTTGCACATCTATGGGGTGAGGCTATTGACAAGCGTGGTGAGTGTTAGCCTCGACATAGCCAAGGCTTTCGGGTCTGGCATAAAGCTCTTCTCTCCAAGCTCCCGCCATACGTTCTGCCTGCTTAGTTCTGCAACTGGGTCGCTGGCTTCCTGGATGAGCGCAGAATCCGTGTTCTATCAAATGGATGCGCTTCGCAGTTCATGTCAGTGAACGCTGGGGCTCCGTTCTGTCCCCCACGCTGTTCCTTATATCAATGATATGCGTCCACTTGGAAATATTGCATATCAATGATATGCTTTCACTTGGAAATATTCTTTGCTATGCAGATGATAGCACGGTACATGGGGGATATAACGGTCACTCAGCGGCAGGGCGGGTCGAAACCAAAGTGAATCGAGTGAATCTTGTCATTGAGCTCAATCGGGTATTGGACCTCATATCTAATTGGGGCTCCAATAATCTGGTTGAGTTCAATGCCAAGAAAACACAGGTATGTGCGTTCACGGCAAAAAAGTCGCCATTTCTTCCCCTTCCAACTCTTCAGGGTACCTCTCTAAGCCTGCAGAGCAGTATCAACATGCTCGGTATGACGATTCGCTGCGATCTGAACCAAAGGGACAACATCGAAGTCGTGATCAAAACAGCCTCACGAAAACTCGGTATTCTGAACAGAGTGCGGCGATTCTTTATGCCGGACCAGTTGTGACTTTTGTACAAGACACAGGTACGGTCTTGCGTGGAGTATTGCTCGCACATCTGGGACGGTTCCGCAAAGTACCTTCTCGATGCCTTGTACAGATTGCAACGTCGCGCTGAACGCATTATCGGCAATGCAGATGTCGCAAATACTCCGAACCTCTGCAATTGCGTAGAGATGTTGCGTCACTCAGGGTGTTTTATCGCTAATGGCGAGTCCTCTGAAGAAATCTTTGACCTCATCCCACCTTCTCTCTTCCTTCATAGGAGTACACGTGCTGCTCTTCGGAGTCACCGCTTCACTGTCTCAAATATTCCATCGCGCACAAATTTGGTGACTCGTTTCTTTGTCGCACCTCCAAAAGATGGAATAGTCTACCAGCACACGTTTTCCCTCCTTCCTCCTTCCTTCCACATGTCATAACATGGGGTCCTTCAAAAAAGGCGTGAAGAAGCACCTTGTAGGCCGGCAGAGTGAGGTTAACTGATGCTACGTTTGTTTTCACGCTGCACCAGTTACCTTCGCGTCTGGACTCCATTTCCACTTAACGTCAAGTGGGATGGAGTCTCCATTTCCACTTAATATCAGGTGGGATGAAGTCATTTGCCGAGCTAACTATAAAAAAACAAAACTTAGTTATAGTTCTCTAAGCTCTTTAATTTTCATTTTATGAATCAAGTGAAAAAAAAAAAAAAAAGAAAGTTCATAATTTTTTTTATAAAAAAAATTTCAATAGGAAAAAGTACAGTTCTGGATGTATACCAATTGATATGATAGGGTCTTGCACATATTACACTAGCTATATTTAAGGAACTTACTTTTTAAAAAAAGCCGAGGGAATGCATACCCGCAGGTCTGGTGAGCAGGATCACAAGCTTCATCTATCTGGGTTTTCATAGATTTGTCCTAGTTTGGAGGGTGTATTGTTTAATTAGTTTGGTAAATTTATAGATCTTTGTGTCATTTACATAAACTGAACTTAAAATTATGTAATGGAACCAAAAAAGAATAGCCATTGCCTAGCTTTTTGCGAGTCCTTCTCGGAACATATGTAGTTTGCACCAAAGGATTTACGAAGCCACACTTAGATATACTTTAAATAAAATTATGGTTGGTTATGTGCAGGCGTGGGCGGCGGGCGGGCGCGCGCGTACAGCGGCTACTGCCGCAAGGGCATGGCGGCGCCGGTGCACCGGTTCGCTGCCGTCGACTGCCCGCCGCGACGGCCGCACCGCGCGCACAGGCACTTTGCGTGAGTACTATACCTAAGATTTGGTAATAGTGACCCAATTGTGATATTTACAAATGTTCGCGAACCGAATTAATATTTGCTTGAGCTTAGTCCAAGACGAATTACAGGATGTAAGCCGTTAAAAGTCTGTTTTGTGATCTTTAGACGTTTTTGTTATTGGCTTTCACCTGTATGTATGTCTACTTATTAAATAAATAAAAATATCTACTATACTAGATAAGCATATCTCATTTGCAATTCTATCTGTTGGGGTTTGCATGGTTTAACATTAATTAATGAAATTGGACAGTGTTGAATAGTCTGAAACGCAGCCGTCTATGCTTCGATTTATTACCGCTGCTCGAGCACGAGTCGGGGCCGCTACCGAATTCTTGATACATGGCGTGTGATGTAGAGAGTGAGTTAAAATGCTCATAATCTCACTACTAACCGCAATGCAGTGAGCCTCTCGACCGCGCGCGCGCAATGAAGAGAAAATTCGCTAGTCGCGTCGCCCGTCGCCCCGACTTGTAGCCTATAGTAAGGATCTTTCACGCAAACTCCGTGTCCACCCCAGACCGCCCGCGTCAGCGTCGGCGCCGACCCGCCGCCAAGAAAGCATCTACGTGGAGGTGGGCGATGCGCCGCCGACCATCGCCAGCCTGGCGGCCGCGCGCAGCGTTACGCCCGACACGCTGCTGCGCACGGCCGCGCTGGGGCTCCACCACTCGCCCATGATGGCGCCCCACCTCAAGTTCGGCATGCTGGTTTCGTTTGCGCTGGCCACGGTGTTTTTGGCGGGTGCCAAGTATTACTTCGATAGACAGGTGGGTGTTCGCAACAGTGACACGTAAACAGCTCCTGTTTGGTGTTTTGGTCTTGTTCGTGCTTGGATTGAGCTGTCCGGTCGGTGCCTAAGAGATTATTGTGATTTTTTTATCTACAAGAAATAATTTTATTTCTTCTAAAACTAGTAACTAAACTAAAGATGAGATGAAAATAATGACAATTACGTAATTAGTTACGTGGTTTATCTTTTAAAACTTTCTAAAAACATAAATAAAAAAACAAAAACCCGCCTGCGTAAATAATAATAACTATATAGAAAAAAAGGCCGGAACAAGATAAAAATTCAATAATTACATAAAGCCAGCGAAATTTTATGCAACATCAAACATAACACACATTCGGAGCACAAAGTGATAATAAATTGACTCATCATTAAATTGTATGCCTCCAACTGCATGTTATGTATCATACAGTTGCATAAAATTACGAAGGACTACCGTATTGATATTTTTAATTGTATACAGTACATACTTATGTTTGATATTGTTTCGATTTATTTCACTGGATTTATGTAATTATTGTATTTTAATCTTGTTCCGGCCTTTTCTCTCGTCGATGTTGTGTTTCGTCTGGTGAGTGAAAGTACAGGAGGCCCATCTCTCACCCCTCCCCCTTCCAATTCCTACTCCCTCCTCAAGATCCAACTCCTTCCTCAAGGCCGGCTACGCATCTGCGATTCCATGGGCGTGTCCATGGGCGGCGGCGATTACTTTCCATCAGGTGACCCACTTGCTTGTTTGCCTCCTTTTAATATTAGGTTGGGGAAAAAGGTCTTTTTCGCATATAGTATGTATGAACTTGTAATAAAATCTCTTTGGCTATACTATTTGTATCTGGCTGGTTTTGGTATCATCAAAGAGATTCAATAGGTAATAGAGCGGCTATTAGAGACTTTTTCATACAAAAACTTTGAGCTGGGGCGCTAGTTACGCCATCTAACGTTGAGAAGCAAAACAGCGTATTAAAATCAATTAGAATAAGTTTCTACCACACGGTAGGTGTCGCTAGTACACCAGTAGGGATGTTCCGTTATGATTTCGACGTGTAACTTTTATAAAGGTTAACCAAAATCGGTATAAAAAATATTGGGTCTTTACCTATGAAATTGACGATTTTTTTCTCACACATTAACAAGTGTATTACTTCCAAAACTTAATACCATTTGTAAATATTTGTATATACATTTAATTAAGACTTATTATTAAGGCTTTAGTAATAACAATTATTTTTAATCTTGTATCTTTATGGCCTAATTTTTTTTTTAAATTGACTCTTTTTTTTGTTGTAGTTAGCGGAATTGACCTTTTGTTTCAATGTACCTTTGAAGGTACTTGTTTTTTCTACTTATAGTATGCTATATTTAGCTAGTGAAACAAACATGCTGGCCTTTAATTTTTAGAAAGTTAACATCAATAAATGCTAAGAAAATTTAAAAAACTTAAGTATAAAAAATATAATTAAAACAAAACTCATACAAAACGTCAATTTCATAAGTAAGCACCTAATATATAACAATAAGCAAGTGGCAATCAAGGTAGAAAATGAAAATTCCGGTGAAAAAAATGAAAAATGAAAATTTAAAATCCGTATTGGCCCTTTAATCTGTCATGTACCGTAAAACCAGACACAATTGAAAACCAATTGTTATAGGTTCACATGTGAACCTGCGGGGTGTCAAACATTAAGTTTAATATAAGTAGTAATATTCTGATTCAATGATCATCGCGTCGGGGGACCGCTGAGGTATCACTTAGTTTTACTGTTCCAGTGCATAACAGTCCTCCAACGCAATGATCATTGTATCAGAATATTACTACTTATATTAAGCTTACGATATAAAAATATTATATATAACATTAATCGATAATAAAACGACATCGCTTGAACATCACTAAATCATCTAAAAGTAGTGCTTTTGCTTCTTACCACCAGAGGGCGGTATAGGGTATAGGCAAATGTTCTAGAATACTTTATTGGAAATTATTATATAGGCTGATTATTGGGTAAATATACAAAATACTTACGAAAATAAACTGTAATCACGTTCAGCCGTTTTACCATATCGGGATTTGCAATATCGCAACACGCAATTTGGCATATTTTCTGTAGATTTTGTCAAATCTATTCGCGCACAAACACGACTGCATTAGAGGTCGTATCACATCAAACTGAGCGACTTGTTACCACTTGGTAATAAGTAGTGGATTACAGTGTCGATCTCTATGTCCTGTCTATAGTAAGTAGTTAAATGTCTTTGGG
>OY720033.1:827688-930440 GCA_963082485.1 Eudonia mercurella
AAATCGATACGTCTTCAAGTCTACGGCGGCTATCGGTATGCGGATCCGGATCGACCGCTATAAACCGATCGTACGTCGGTTTGCGCTTCTTGATTGGTGTCGGCGGCGTCTTTTTGATGCGGTTTTTAGCTCCTAGCGTGAGAGATAAATCAAACAACAGTTTGGGTCCACGTTAATATGATGGAACACACTCGAGATATTTCTCCGTTATCGGTAGGTAGAATATTTTTGTAAAACGCGTCAAAGAGGGACCGATCGTTGCGTTTTACTTTGAAATAGCGGCCAGTCTAGAGTAGGCGTGAGTCGACACTTCGACAACATCGACATGTTGGTGCGTAACACGGTTTCGTACTGTTTGACCATCTTCTGCACCACGAACGATCGCAGCTTACCGTCATATCTTCTGGACCTAAAGACAGAAGAGGAATAGAATATTCTCCAACAAATGCCTGAGTAAAACTCACACGCGGATAACTTGTATAGTTTTTTTTTCCCGGTAAGCGCAAAAACAGAAAAAAAATTGTTACTTTGAATTCTTACATATTGTAGGGTTCGCCACATTCAACCTTTTTTATTTCCGCATAAGGAGTTCTTTTTTATTTTTTTCACTGACGTTTAGCGGATGAAGTTTTCGAATTGGTGAGATGACAGATGGAGACGTTGAGGTTTTTGAGCTTGGAGTTTTTTTTAGAATTGGATTAGGATTTTGAAGAATTGTTTTATTTTAAATATTTATTCGCAAGGTCGAATTCCCTTTTTCTTCTCCATCATCCTTACCACACCATCGGGGGTGGGAGTGTTCTGTTTCTCATTTACGATACATATATTCTGCGCTTGGAATACATTAGGTGCGCGGTGAAGTGATGCTCATGTTCCACGGGCTGGAGCCAGCGTTCGCTATTCTCTTCATCTTGACGGTGTATAAAAACCAAGTTTAAATTGATTTAGTTCAAAAGTACTTCATTGCCAAAGAGATGCTGATGCCGGGTTACATGAACTCAAATATATACATTCAAGCCTTTTGGACTATTTGATTTTAGTGTTGTTCAGTGTTGTAAACTATTTTCTATTGAAACTGGTTAATAATAAGTTTAAGGGCATCCAGGAAATGCTTGTAATTTAGCTAAGACTAGAGGCCTTTCAACCTAATAAAGAAATTTATATTTCATATGTAAGAATTCAAAGTAAACGTTTTTTGTGTTTACCGGGATTGGGTGCAGGGGGGGGGGTGCAACCGTTTTTAGGTGAACATTTTTATATTGTTTGGTGATTCAGTTCAGGTGACAGATCTACTATTTTAAGAAACAATATTATTTATTAGGTCACTGAAAATGTATTTATTAGGTTATTGATAAAATCATACCCATTAAAGTTGTTTTTTATTATAGTCTTTTTTCCAATTTCCAATTCCAATAAAAGTTGCAATCAACAATTTTTTGAACGTTGTCTATACAGATGGTACATTTTGGTCGAATAAATATTGATGTTTTGTATGGAACAGCTAATTTTTTTTTCGAGTTAGGGAGTTGGTCCAATAGAAAGAGTTGTTCCTTTGTGTCACGGGAGTCATCTCAGAAGGTTTGGATGGTGATAAAAAAGTCGACCTGTATAATACAGTATTTTCAATTATAATAAAATTTTATTACTAAGGTCTCATTTTATAAAATTTGTGAAATTGGTAATATTTTTTGGACAAACCGATCTAGATGATAAAACAACAACAACTTTTTGAATTATTTCGTAACAGGCGACTCGGTTTTGTAACCTAGCAATTGAGATATTTGATATTATTTTAAGAGTAAGTGTTGCCAATTACAACTACCACAAATTAAGATTTAGTATTGTTTTAATTGTGTATTAAACTCCCAATTGTTTAACGAAAACCTTACCCAGTAATAGAGCTAGATGACCTGAATTATTCCCGACTCACGTGAGTAAAACAAGTCCACTTTGATGATGGCCTCTTTTTATACTGATCTTCACTTTTAAATACAATTTTAGATATTATTAACAAATATGATAAAGCATCATTTTATTATGTGTGTGTAATATATTATGTAGAAGTTTAATCTACATATGCGTTTTAATCAAAATAATATATGAAAATGATCAGTGTTTTAAGATAGCTAGCATCCTGAGATGTGGTACTTGTGCGTTTAGAGAGAAGTTAAGAGTGATAGAGACGATGAATCTCTTTTAATGTATTGTCGCAGATCTATACTTTGTGACAATTAGCTAATTCTATTGCGATATATAGCATTCGTGATTTATTATGCCAAAAATGCATTGTAAAGTCGTGTTATCGCCATTTTATTCTCTTGGTATGGTTCCATTAAATATTTGATACCGGAGAGTATCCATTATATATTATGTGCCATATGGATGTTTTTATTGTATTTCGTGTTAAATTAAGATTATTTTTTTACAATTTTTTTAATTTATTATTTGTCGTTTTTGAGTACAGGGAAACGAATGATCTTCCACATGGTATAAATGTGCTTCTGAAGATGTTGAGGTGAGAGGACTGTTGATTGTTTTTCGGTTTGTCTAAAGTTGTGATAAGGAGATAATGAATTATCTTGTATGAAATGTGCAAGACGATTTCCTCCATTTAGTATCGCAGACATTTTTGCACAAGTCGATCTACTACTAATTATGAACACTTTTTCTTTTCAATGTCTAATGTTTTTCTAAATCAAAATTCTTAAGCTGCAAGATGTGCATTACAGTTAAATGTAGGTTTGTATAAAATTTTAAACATATTAACCATTATAGCTAATGTGTTAAAAGCAGCTTTAACATAAGTCCAAGTTTTGTAATAACTTAGTGAGTATTAGTTTTTAATGTTGTATTTTGTCGGTGTATTGTTATGACTTTATTTACACTAAGGGTGGTTTGCTCTATCACACCCAATTTTACTTTGTTATTTCTGTAAATTGTTGGAATTCGATACAGACAGGTTTTTAATGGTGTTTTAAATATGATTATTACGCATGGGGATCTGAGAGTTGTGGTGTAACCTACTCTTAGCTTTGCATCCTTTGAATTTTGAGTATTTGGTGTATGGAAAGTTGGCAGTATTTTTGTTAATACTAAGATGTAATTATGGCACTATGTTTAATGATTTTTTTAGTCCTCATAAATGAGTATTTTAGTAAGTATTTTTAAAAAAAACCTACTGTGCCATCTCCGAACAGATAGGGGCAGGCTTTGGCAGGAGAATGACGGTCAGTTTATAGCAACACGCAGAACAATGGTGGAAGTAGACCTTTCCATGTTAGAAGCCATTATTGATGAAGAGGCTATTATGACACTTGACTTTACGCCATAATCGACATATTGAGAATTTGATTAAGTGTATTGGGATAGTGTTAACTTTAAGTTGGTTGGTACATAGACATGAGCCCTGGAATGACATGTGTATTGCCAAAAACTATTGGTAATCATTAATATTAATGAGAACTGAGGATCTCAATTTTGAATCACCTTATTTGATATTTTAAGCTTGTATCGAAACAACTAGCAACTTTATATATGAGGGCATTAATGTTAGCGACTGTACATTATATTTTATGTACAACCCACATACTAATCATTGCGCTATACTTAACACAATTGTAATTAATTGTAAATAACAATAAATATGGTGTTCATTATTCAAAAAAATATTTTAGATATCTAGACGTAACTAGTTTTGTATGCAGTTTAAAGAATTTAAAACCCCATATGTATAATGCGGCTATGTACATGTATAAAATGTTTAGATTAGGGGTACATATTGTATGACGTCCAGTGTATAGCATGCGACGGTGGAATCGCAGAGATGTAGGACTAGCGACGGACTGACTCACAACCGAGGCTCGGTCTCGGAGGCCGGGCGTGGCAGAACCAATTGTTGACCGTTGACACTCCGTTCTATATCTCTGTGGTTTCTCGCTTCACGATCATAATATTGTGTAAAGAGAAATGATCGTTATCGGAAATGTTATAGTCATGATTGAATTATAATGTCAAAATAAAATTTACCTAACATTGTGGTAGATATTATGTAACAGGATGGCTGTCTCTCTGTTTGTGTACATATACATGTTTCTGAGACTCGCATTTTTTAAGCAAATTCTTTAATAACATATTCATAATACTATACACATTTCCTATAGTCACAATACTAGTTTGTAGGAAATCAATTCATTGATTGGTACCGATTTATATTTCTTGAATCGTATTTCGGGCCTCCATATCAATTTTCTTTGTATTTTCATCTATCACCGCTATTGCTCTAGAAATAGGGATGATCTCATAGTTTTATTTATGTACGAGTAAGCACCGATTTTTTATTATTGAAACTTAAATAATTAGATGAACGCACAATTGACATTGATCTTGTATCATTATTTAAGTTTAAAACTCTACCTGAAATTTTAGAAAGAGCTATACTTACTTTATTTTTTTTTATTTCCGAAATATTTCTTATCATTTAAACTTGTATTCGCTTTTAAAATAATTACCAAATACATGAAGGATTAATTTGTAATAAACAATCAGCGTATCCTTCCTCGTGTAAAATATTTCTGGTGGTGTTTTGAACCGACTAACAATGGAATGTGTATTACCTAGATAATAATAATGTACCTTATAAGCCTAGTCCTACATATTGGTATTGAATGTGATGTTTTAATTTTGATTTTGTCTTCTTTGGCAAGTTCGAGTACTTACATTGTTTTTAATACGGGCCCTTATATTATGGGAACTTGTTGGTTCTAATTTTTAACAGACGCTTTATTGAAATAAAGGTACGTAACTGTCATTTGATTTTTATTACTTTACCCGACTACCACTTTCACAATATTAAAACTTTAAAAAAACGAATAAGTTAAGCTCAATCTTATATATTTTTCAACTTAAGTATATAAATGATTAAAAATAAATAAATAGAATCATATCTAATTGAATGTACTATACGTTAAACTAAGATAGTTATTTAAAGGTAAATAAAATTGTAAATAAGGTGTAAAATAGAAACTAAATGGTTGTAACATCACAAAATAGTTCAAACAAAACATCAACTTGACAACTAAAAAAATAATGCTGGCAGGCAAATACGACATACCCAATTTAATAATACGTCACACCGTTTCCAATCTTATAATAAAACAATAAAGGGGGTTGAAGTAGTCTGAAAGTTTTATATAAACTTTAAACTTGGTAGTATATCAATAGATATAAACGTAATATGAAAATATTTCATTATGCATTTGTAGTGCCCAACACGTTATAAATTTGTTGATATAATTACCTATATACTTAACTACTTTAAACTCAAGTGTAAGGTGTTTGGAATGTCTCTCAATCAATGCACATAAATATAAAATACATAACACAGTATCATAGGCTTACAAAGTCCTCAGGACTTCGTAGATTTTCACATATTAAGTCAAGAAACTTTTCTTCTTGTGACAGTTTCGGCAAAACATTCTGTGAGTGAAAAATATCGCTTATTATGAACAAGGATTTAACAAGCAAAAATATGCCTTCTCGTTTCATATTTGGCCAACCGTACGTATCTCTGACCTTACAGTAATTATAAATTAAGGGATGGAAGATTTAGTTAGCATAAATATTCAATATAGCTTCTGCTCGCATTTTGGCTCGAATATAATTAGGCAAAAAATATGTATGGTTCCCAAGGGATGAGATTTTTTACCGCCATAAAAAGTAGTCTTCGGCCTTTTAATATACCTGTGTGAGAAATCACGTCGTTCCGTTCATGACGTGAAAGAAGTTCTAACAAACACATTCGCATTTATATCATATACATAGCTGGTAAATGACGAGCGATAGCTTAAGTTACATAATTAAGTTATGACTAGATAGTTGTCAATTCCAGAGACGCTCATATAGAGAAATAGCACTTGTTCATCATAAAACATTCATTTTTAATAAAAACATATATTTTAAAAACTTATTATAATACTCGTAGAAGTTTTAACTGTGAATTATGTTTTCATAAATTTTTATCATAAGATTAGAATATTAAATTCGAAACACAATATTTAAAAATATACTTAATAACTCTTTATACTACATATTTTTATAATACGTACGTATTTTTGCTATAAAATTATAAAGACATTACAACTTCATACTGAAAGAAAAATTATTTGACAAATGAAAATAAACTTAATAACAAATTTTTAAATAATATAGAAAATTTCGACACCGACAAACAGTAAGTCTGCGACCCAGCGATCTCTAGCAGATGTTTCGACAAGGATTAGGCTGGCTTTCCACCGAGCTGTGAACTAGGAAAAATCCACCAACTTCATTTTCAAATGTCAAATGTCACATTCATAATAAGCTTATTCGTATCTGGTGAATTTTATCTCGCTCACTGCTTCGTAGCCTTGCTGTGTAAACAGTTCCAAGTATTTACTAACTAATGACGACATTTACAGATTCGATAGGTGAGTTAAAATTAAATTAAGTACTTACACTTTTAATCATTTGGATAAATAAATGCACAATCGAAAGTCCTTCACTAGTCATTCTTACAAGAAGTTACGAGACATAAATTAACGAGAAAATCTCTTACTAAAATACTCATACAGATCGGTAGTTTATGCTATCGAATGGAACTCACTCAACTTTGGTACCGTGTAGGACCTTACACTATAGTAGAGCAAAGCAACAACAAAAGTCAATAAACAATTTAGTATGATGGATGATGCCATGGCGATAGCAACGAGCGGTTAATTTCGCAAGTTCTTTACCAGACGGAGCTGCCTTGATCGAATCGATCGAAACTAGGCACACAGGTGGTAAGTAAATAACTCACGTTGACTGACGTTAAAGGGCAGTTAGATCCTCTTTGTTGTATCCATAAACCCAAAAAAAACTATTGGTCCAATTGTGGGACAATGGAAGTACTCTGAGTATTACAAGAGCTATAACTGAAGCAATGTAACTTTTGTTTGTCGAGTATACATTGCTGCATTCGTTACTTTTTAAAACGAGTAGCTGCCTACGATCATCAATGTATTATATAACGACGGCTATGTTAGTGGAACATGGCGTCGCTAGCATATACAACCACATGTATGTACATTAATGAAATCGATGACAGTATAACCAAAAGAGTAAGTCATACAAAGACGCCTGCATATCAGCTTATCCAAAACTGTCAAAGGACAATGCTAAAAAAAAACCCAGGCCCGGCGGAAAGGAAATGTATCTCAGATTATTACTAAAAATTAGTAATTAAATACTGCATAGTTGGAATCATCGGAATATTTTTCTAAAAGTGTGAAATTGCTATTCGAAGTTTTGCAGGGTTCATATTAATGTTTTAGTAAAAGGATCATTAAATCGCTAAAATGTGTATTACAAGTGAGTAAGTAATTAACCTACGGATACCATCGAAACCTTTTTTAAATGAGATAAAAATTGCTACTCGAAGTTTTGCAGGGGTTTTAGTAAAAAGATCGGATATATCGAACTAGCTTCCGCCCGCGTTTCCGTCGGCGTGTATTTATTCGGGAAAAAATGGCCTATATGTTGAATCCAGGCCTGTATCTATCTACCTACTGTTTCGTTAAATCACCGCTACCAGTTTGTCGCCTTACGACACTGCAATTTTCTATATATCTTTTATAGCAGTATGTGGTTGTTTTTTGTGTATTCTAGCCTATGATATCTGGACCTCTGTGGTTGATTGCTGACAGCCTCTCGGTGTGGCTGCAATGTCAGATTTGAATTGTTTGAGTTTTGTTTACCCATTTTTTATTGACAACGCCATAAGTTTTTGGTTTCGACGATTATTCTATCCTGGACGAGTTGAAGCGATGCCGGAGTTTTGTAATTTTTACATTTTTGAGTATTACTTATCTGATTGGCTACGATTTTTGACTTGGACAAGCATCGCGATTGGTTATATGTATATATAAAAATGGATACATGTGTTGTGTGTGTGATCGGTCATTATACCGAGGTGTTCGGAGACACGTTCCGACACTGCGTTTTTTGATTCCTGGAGAGACTTCGTTGAGCGCATTTTCCAGTATTTGCAACTCCTACAAGAGGTAAGTCAACTTTGTAGTTTAACTTTTAGTAGGTTACCTAAAAGAAATGTCTCTTAAGCAATAAGGCCGCATTTTATTTTGTATTGTATTGTAATATATCAAGTAAAGCTACGAAAAGATAGCACTTTAGGTACTTGCTCGTCCGCCTCTTAACTGCCTCTGTAGCCTAGCGATTAAGAGCTTAGGCTGTTGTCGCAGATGTCGCGTATTCGAATCCTGAGTTGATGTTAATGAAATGTTTGTTTATTTGTTAATAAAATGATTCATATAACTACTATTGTTTTTTTTTCTTTGATGACAGTAGCCACTTGTATTAGTAGTGACGGTAATTTACACATGTAAAAAAGTATTTGGATGATGCCCGCTGTTACTCACTTTTAAACAACCATTTTAGCGGTTTAATGACCCTTTTACTAAAATATTAATATGACCCCTGCAAAACTTTGAATAGCAATTTTATACATTAAAAAATATTTCGTTGATGCCCCTTACGCCGTGTTTAATTACTCATTATTACCAGTAATTTGAGATACATATCATTTGCGCCGGGCTAATTTTCCATACTAGGTGAGCATTGTCCTTTCCTTAATAATATTTAACCATATTCAATATACATAAATAAAATTTAAAGTCTAATAAGGAAATTAGACAGTAATCTGATGTGCAAGCTGTGCGAGCAGGCGTGTGTACCACTAACTTTAAACAGTCTCGCGAGGCAGCCTTACGAGGGAGGCTTTGATAGCTTACTGTAAGATATTTGGAATAAAAACTAATTAAATTGCATATTGTACTTTTTGTCATCAGTAATATTCAAAAATACGCGCACTTTGAAGACGACTTACTGTTTGGGTTTTACTATGCTTTGATTTTCGTAGTGTAGGGCCTAAGTCATTAATAGTTACTAGCGAGGGTGCCGGCGGACGTTATCATCATACTCGTTGGATCTCGAACAGCTTCACATCCGTGTCGTACCAAATGGGCGGGTCGACGTTTCTGTGGACAAAAACTTAAAAGAGTTAAGACACAAAAGTCGTGGCTTTCTTCAGAATTGTACTGTGGTGTTGCAAAATGGAAAGGCTAGCTGCAGTCAGATTCAGAAACCAATTTTGCAAGTCATAGTTTGAACTAATATTGACAAATTGGAATTTAAAAATATACACAACTTTAAAAAAATACCAGTTTAAAGGGTTTGATAGTGCCCATAATTGTCTTTCCTAGTATAATTATATAAGTAAACCTCATAGAATGCTATAACAATATTTCTAATTAAATAAAAATTAAGAAAACATGGGAAAGAGGGATTTATGGCATAGTGACATTCACAAGAGCTACTTGTAGCCTAAACTAAATAAATGATTATGAATTATGAATTTTTGAATTATGAAATAACTCTTAACGAAGTCGTTGAACATTCCAAACAAACAAAATAAAAAGTGGGTCGAGGCAATAAGGTTTTTTTCAACTGTTCATGTTTAACAAAAGAGTAACAGTAATTTAATAAATTTTTACACAAAAATACAATTTAAATAATATGTACACTACATGGCACACATGTGCAAAGTAACGCCTGATTTCAATAATTAATATTTTTTTATTTGAGTAGGAACAAGCCAGAGACTGCGATGTCACAAAATAAGGAGATCTCAGAAGGTAAGCTTAATACATACCTGTCTCGAGCAACGCACACATAGACTCTCACGGACATTGATAGATAGATAGATAACAAAAACAAACAAACACAAAAAAAAATTAACAAGCCTTACAGTAGTTGCATATGATGTGTAACATTTGACATACTTAGATTTTTTATCAATGATCTGCACTTTATTGAGACATAATATGATATTATCATCAGTAAATTAATAGAATATAGAAATTAACAATGACGTATATTTTTTTACAAATCATAAAGAGAATGCAGTGAATACTCATTAGAAGACATTTGACATATCAAAATGATGACACAATATGTCACTTAAAATAATAATATGTCTTGTTTTTATTATCGATTTTAAATGCGCGCTTCCGACTCCGTATATTTTTTTTCAAATCATAAAGAGAATGCAGTAAATACGCATTAGAAGACATGTCACACTAACACATCCTATCTGCCGCGCAATTTATTTATGAGTAAAGAGCATGTGATCAGTTTCGAGAAAATAGATCGTAATGTCAGCATCTCAAATATCATAATTACAAACACAGTAAGTTGTACTTAATGCGTTCATAAATTGTGCGGCAGTATCACACTGTTACGATCAAATTTCTACAAAATCACTCCTACAAATATTGTACTGCCTACAATGGACATTGGGCTTAAAGTGTCGATCACTAATGGCTGTTACGGATCACACTGTTACGGTACTTCCGTCCCTTTTCTACGAAATCACTTCCACAAATTGTATATATAGAAGGCGAGCGGAAAGATGTTACACATCAAAAAATACAGGTACACATAATCTTAAAGCTAGCATGAGGAAAGGCGGTATTATCACTATAAGCGATCTCTTTCAGACAACCTTGAATCTCGGACCATCTTAAACTAGTCCGAGTGCAGCTGTTACCAGATTTAGTGTCCATGAAACGTTGTCTATGTGTGCGTTGCTTGAACTGGTTGACGTGAGTCGGTGACGTCGAGGCGATGTATGTTTCTGGTTTCTGTTGCTGTTGGTTTGGTGGCAGCTCGCGTAAAGGTGTGCGCGTACCGTATGTAGATGACGCCCCACATGTAGGTGCGGAACCAGGCGGCGGTGCCCTGGTTGGCCTGGTACTTGCGGATGAGGATGGGGTGCGGCACGGGCAGCAGCCCCACCAGCGTGCCGTGCTGCAGGAACCGCAGGATCTCCGACTCGTCCGTCAGGCCCCTGCACGGAAACCATATCATCATCGATCAGCAATCCCTATAAACATTTTATATGCAACAGAGTGGTGAAAGAGTGGAATAAGGTCTAAGATGATGTTGTCTTAACCTCCAACATCAACCAATTTAAAAATAGACTAAATGAATATTCATGTCTGCGGTTTTGTTTATTTTCTAAAATTTGTGTTCTGTCGAATATAAATGTAAAATAATGGTGGATTATTAACCGTTAAGTATTCGTGAGTGTGCATGAGTGTTGGCAAATGAAACAAAACAGTGCAACGTCACTTTTCAAATTCTCTCAAGAAGTCCGCCCGAGGACTTAGTAAAGCCCTACATCTTTACTGAGATACTCGAGGCGTTGGGGGGTATATAATTTCTCACTTCTCATTTCTATTATCATTCATCATCATCATACAGAAAATAAATGTTATTTATTTATGTATTACTTGTTAGAAAAATTACTTTGACACTGGCTAAATGTGCTAATCGCACGAAGCCATCAACAAAGAGAAAAAAAAAGATAGTAGACGCAAGTCAACATGAGCATCTAGGAATAAAAGGATGAACAGTAGAGCAGACACAGTGTGATAGCTGCCGCCACGTACTTGTCGATACAGATCTTCTCGACCTGCGGCACGAGCACCTGCAGCAGCCGCATGATGGTCTGCAGCGGCAGCTTCCCGCGCCAGCTCGCCACCCACTCGCTCGTGGGCCGCCACTCGCCGTCGGCGCCGCCGTTGTTACACTCGCGAGCACTGCTAACGCTCGCTTTTCTGACGCTGTCTCTCTGCACAAATAGGGCCGATGCATACAAACATACTCTCACAGCATTCTCTCAAGAAGGGGTAGAAAGAGCATCGAAATCAACAAATTTGATAGCATACAAATAAGCAATTATGACCAAAGAACTGTTTCGTCATCAACATCATCATTATCATCTCAGCCAAAAACAAAGGCCTCCCCCAAGGATCTCCACAATAACCGATATAAGAACTATTTAAAGTAGAGAAATCCGATAAAATCATAATCAAAAATGTGATCTCGCTTATACATTGCGGCGCGAATCCGCCCACTGCCATTAAGCACGGACCAAAGTGCGAAGGTGTAAATGGCGTGTCTAGTACAGTTTTTTGTCTTTCCTGTAAAATTACCGTTTTTTACATTCTTGGTTTTAATGAAGAACTACGATATACCACTTGTTGGGAATCGCAATTGGACTTCCAGGTGGAACCGTTAAATTGCAGAGTTAAACATTTAGACCACCACATTCGGCTATAATCGACTAGCAATAGCGTGATTTGTACGCCAACGACGACAATACCTGTACTTCAAAAAACACAAAATAAAGATTTTTAGAATCCCTATTCCTATTGTTTGTAAGTTTTTACTTCAAACTGAATGCTTGGCGTTACATGACACGGCGACGCATTTATGCAATGGCGGTCACAAGGTTAGGGTAAGACGCCACTGAAGTCGAGCTGTGTGGAAATCAACCAATAGAGTCCCTTCATTTTGACGGCTCTTCTCAGCTATGCTCCAGTATTGGTTTATTTCTAGACAGCTCGGCTCCGCTCAGCTCAGTCCAGCTTCAAAGGAGCATCACCCTTTGTGTCCGTAATACCAATTTATCAACCGCAACTAGAGCAGTCGCGTTGCAATTGACAATTAACAACTGGTTGCTTTTTGGTGACAACCCTGCCGGGTGTTCTGCCCCGCAGCTCGTGCGATGTGACGGTTTTCCTTAAAAATACGACACCGCTCACGTCTGCTCCGCTCACCCTTGGGTCGGGTGCCGGCGCGGCTTGCGCCAGCTCCTCGCCGTCGGGCCCGCCGCGCGAGGGCAGCGCGGGCGCCGGGTGCGCCGACTCGCGCTCCGTCATGGCCGCGATGGCTGCGAACACAATACCGCGTTAGGCCGGCGCGGCCGCACTATGGATGCGTATTCGTACGGAACACGGACGAACACGCACGATACATCCCGACGCTCCGAGTAATATGATACACAGTTACACACGCCTGCACGTCAACCTACCACCGACTGTTAAATTTCCTTAATAGACTTTGAACTTTATGACTGAGTAATATGGTTGAAAATGTATTGAAGAAAGGAGATTGACCAGTCTGGACCAAATGCTGCCCAAGCATGGGAATACTTTTATTTTTTCCTTACACGAAGAGATATTAGATAGAGATAATATATCTTCTTTTATTTTAAAAATAAGCCGTTTGTTATTATTTTTCGTTAATGTAAAACCTATACAATAGATTATTTTCTGCTCAATACTCCTCGGATAGATTCTGAAGCGCTTTGGGTCACAGACTAGTATTAGTCTAGGGAATATTATGCACTATGATTTAATGTTGGGCAGCACTTGGTCCAACGTCCATACAAAAATGTATCTCCTTTGATAGTTTTGGATAGGTCGATTTGCAGGGTTTTTGTACTTGGGGGTTTGGTTTTTTTAAACTTATTGCAGACACCAGTTCTTTACAAATTTAGAACTTAGCTATTATTATATTTGTGAAGTGACCAATAAAAAATGTTTATTGTGTGAGCTAGTCGTGTGTGTACGTGCGTATAGCTTCAACGTCCGAAATCAAACCGAACTTGTTTGGATTTGTCATGCGTTCGTACGAATAAAAGTAATAAATTTTGTAAAAATTATGTTACCCGCCAGTCAAATGTCAGTCACTCTGGCATTTCAACCGAGAATAACGCAATCAGTGTGTGCGTTCAATTCGAACGTCATTAACGTACATAATTATGTATAAGTTAAATTTAGTATGAAAATTTGGAAGCGCCAAAGTGCGGCTGTAAGAACCTTTATATATTTCGGTTTGTAACACAAACTTCAAATTATTTCAAACCAATAACAAAATCTAATAAAACTTTTATTTTGATTTTGTTTAAAACTTTATTACGATCGTACCAAATAAAGATTGTTCTGTTTATATTTCTATTTAAAAGGCTGAGGTCTAAACAGTTAGTAGAAAACAAAAAAAAAACATTTATTTAATTTACTTTATGCGATTTATAGTCCATAATGGAAAATTTCAAATCTCATACGTTCACTATAAACTTTTAAGTTTAACGTTTTTCAAAGATGTTTTCAGTTGCTCCTTTCAAAACATTGATCTAGTATAAGTATAGAGGCTCTGTGTAGTTACCGGGCGTCTCGGCCAGCGTGGGGTTGAGCGTGCCGGGCTCGGCGGGCTGCGCGGGCCGCGAGCCCTCCATGGCCGCCTCCGCCACCGACTCCGCGCTGCGGGACCTACGCGCCACACGCCACACCAACACCAAGGTTCAATACGCAACCATCGATACATTTGTTTAACTCTATTTTATATTTATATTAACAAAAAATAAGGAATTTTATCTACACTAATGTTGTAACATTCTACTTATGTTTCCAATACTTGACTTATAATTACTACTGTTATAGCACAGACAACAAAACACTCAATTTAAGCAATTTCACATGATGGCATAATATCCACATCGATATCGTAAAATCTCATTATAACATCAATAAAACGCGACCAATTAACCTGGCGAGCCTTATGTCAAAATCCTCATACAAGTTGTATAAAATTTTGATATTAGGCTGGCTTTTGAAAACAGTTGGGTTATACGTGAAAACTTCGTCGAAACTACTACACTTACATACACAAAACTCTTTGGTAAGATCTTGTGCCAATTGAATAAAAAAAGAACAGCGCGCGCTCGCTTCTGATTGGCCCTGCGCGCGCAGCTGCGCTCTCATTGGTTATTGGATGGTGGATGGATTGGTTTGGTTGGTAATTAACATTAACTTTCAAAATTGTACCATCCAAAATTTGAACAATTATTATAAATAAACTATTGTCAGCTTTTACTCTTGTTGTTTGACTAATTGCATTAGTGAAGATAAAGTAGTGTATGCAACTGCATATAACACGGGTATTAAAACACTCGTTACTATTATGAAACTCGCTGCGCTCGTTTCATAAACTCACACTCGTGTTTTAATACCCTTCATTATATGACAGTTGCATAAACTACTATTAATATTCATCATCACCATCAGCTCGTTTAATGTCCCCGCTGCTGGGGAACGAGCCTTCCCTATGGATAGGGAAAACGGGCCATAAACCACCGCGCGGGCCCAGTGCGGATTGGTGGTTGTTAACGACTGCTAATGCAGCCGGGACCGACGGCTTTACGTGCCGTCCGAATATTAGGGTATTCACTATTTATATTCATTTTTATCTAGAAGAAGAATAAAAATATACAATAAAAAAACAATAAAAAAAATCGGTTAAGAAAATATGCTACATTGAATATCTAAATATATAAAAGAAGAAAGTGACTGACTGACTGACTGACCATCAACGCACAGCCCAAACGGCTGAAGCTACAATCATGAAACTTGGCACGTAGGTTCCTTTGGTAGTGTAGATGAGCACTAAGAACGGATTTTTGGAAATTCTAATTTTAAGGGGGTTAAAAGGGGGGTGAAAGTTTGTATGAAAATCCGTCAGTTTTGAAGTAATGATCTTATAATTTTGTGTTTGGACTGAAGATTAAAAAATAAATTACACGTGTCTCAGCGATTTTGATTATTACATCCCCATGAGGGTGAAAAGGGGGATGAAGTCATGGGAATAATGAAATCGTCTAGAGACTTGAAATTTTGCACATATATGCTTTTTATTGTGCAGGCATCTACTAAGAAAGGATTTTTGTGAATGCCACCCCTAAGGGGGTGAAATAAGGGATGAAAGTTTGTATAAAAGTCGGTCAATTTTGAGTTAGTATCTTCGAATTTTGGATTTGGGCTGAAGATTAAAGCAAATTAAGGTTTTTTGGGAATTCTGTCCTTGGGGAAGGATCATGCGGGATGAAATGTTGTGTAAAAAAGTCTTTACAAAGGCAAAATTATTAAAAATACTTTTAAGTCTTTACAGTCTGTTGGTAAGTATAAAATGGCTCAACGCATAGATATAGGAATTAAATAGGGACGGGATAGGGATAGACCTAACTTATCAATGTTAAACATTGACGTGTAACAATTTTACCGAAATAATTTTCATTTTATATCGTTTTAATTTCATTTTCTGATAAGTACCTACATAAGGGGTCAGTAGTGTAGCAAATCAAAAATAGGAATCCTATAAAGAATGTATTACCTAACAATTACTTCTGTAGATGGGTTTCTAACTACTTAATAAATGAATCAGTGATAGGAAATAAGTAAGTGTAGGTACCTAGGTATAATCCGCGGCGCCTAACGTGAGCTCTGGCTACCATACTATCAGTATCATAATCAGAGCTCACGGTAAGTACAGTATACAGACGAGTTGAACTCATCTGTGTACTGTATCTATTCACGTTTTTAAAAATTAGAAGCATTTCCTCTTAGATGCGATGATGATTGTGACTGCTTCAGTTAATTGGCAACGATTACGTCACAAGGACGTATTCTAGCGGAGTACGCAGTGCAACATATTATATTGACATTATTAGGAAGGAAATACTTTAATTTAATTACTTACTTATGATTATGATTTCTTATTAGGTATTAGTCATGGATAAACACAAAAATAGTGAAGGGACAGGGCAAGGATACAGCGTATTCATGATAGATAAAGTAGGTAAGTATAAGTCTCTCCTAAGAAACGCATGTTCACATTACATTATTTTTATCATCATCATTTTCTACTTTTTCTCTACATACTGTTAAAATAATGTTAAGGAAAAGCATGTAGTCCACGCGTGCAAAGCCGCGGGCATAAGCTAGTCTCTATACAAAAATGAGTGCTTGAAATGTATTAATATCATAATAAAAGATTAAAAGAAATCCATACCATCACAATTTAGTTAACTTTGGGATTTAATAAAATGAACTCTGCAAACCTTACGTTTCATTTAATTTACTAAGTACGTCGATGGCTCCACCTACGTAATATTCTAGTCTAGTGGGTAAGACCACCGGTTTAGACCCAAAGGTTCGAGTACTCGGTTCGGTCGGTAGTAGGACTCGTTCGTCAGTCTGGCTAGCTACCGCCATTTTATCTAAATATGTCGCCATAACATCAATGTTCGTAACATCACTTAACATCAGATGAGATCAAAAACTATGCTTACCCGTAAAAATAAAAAAAACAAACAAAGTCACAAACGTTACCTTTGGACTTCTTGGCGGAAAAGTGAAGAGTAATGTCTGCGGTTTCGTTTTATTTTCTAAAATTCGGTTCTGTCGAATATTAATGTGGAAAAAAAGTGGTAGATTATTAACCATTAAATGTTTATGAATGTGCATTAGTGTTGGCAAAAAAAACAAAACAGTGCAACGGGTCTTTTCAAATTCTCCCAAGAAGTCCGCCCGAGGACTTAGTAAAGCCCCACATCTTTACTGAGATACTCGAGGGGTTGGGGGTATATCATTTCTCACTTCTCATTTCTATTATCATTCAGCATCATCATACAGGAAAGAAATATTGTTTATTTATGTATTATTTGTAAAAAAAATTACTTCGACACTGGCTAAATGTGCTAATCGCACGAAGCCATAAAAAAAAATTCACAGATTTCGCAGTCCTCGCAAGAATCTGAGCATTGAAAATGAATACAGCAATTTACGAAAAGAAAAAACATTTTATTTTAAATAACACATTAAGTACAAGTTAACTATTATATTTTATATTTTTATTTATTTCAAAATTCCAACTTGAATGCACTTTTCGCCTGCATCCGCATCTTTTGACACCCCTTACCATGACGATCGGTCAATAATCAAAGAAGCTACATCACTTTTTATATACGGAAATACCCGTTTTTCTACAATACCAAATCTAAAAGGACCACCTACAGGTCACAATTATTAACCGATTTTCAAAATTTTTTCGCCATTATATAGCTAAACTAATACCCTAGGATCCTTTTTTTAATTTTTTCTTAAGTCGGTTTTTTTTAAATATTTACAATTTAGTATACATACACCCCCAAAAAACACGATTTTTTTACATTTATTTATTTATTTATTTATTCAACAATGTTTCAACAGCATTTAACTAAACACAAGGTACAGATGATGTTACTTAAACATAAGCCAATTACAGAAACATATTATGCTACTAGAAAATGTTGACATAATTAATGAACGCAGGTAGGTAGTCTAAAAATAAAAATAGGTAAGTAGATGAAATGATAGTAGATAGAATGAAAAATGATTTTCCAAAATTTTTCAAACTCGATAAATTCCTCAACTTTTGGTACTTTTTTTATCTCGATTCTCCCAAAATCCTCGGAGCTGTGGCCAAAAATACGTCTCAGGCGATTTGCATTCGATTACCATTTTTAATGGTAAAAAGTAACGTTTTTTATGAATAGTCGAAGTCGGCGGTACCTGGGTAGCGCGGCGCTGACGGGTGCGTGCGCGTTGGGGCGCGCCTTGCCCTGCGCCAGCGAGCGCGCGATGGCCGCGTGCTCCTGCGGCAGGTTGGCCAGCGCGTGGAACACGGCGCGCTTGCGGATGATCGTGTACACCAGGTTCGAGTTGCCTGCACACCAACGACAAGGATTAACCTTTCCACCGCCCAGTCGGCTATACACGACGCGCGATGACGGGCCCTACGCGACGACGACTGACGACATCTATACTTTACAAAAACACAAAATATAGGCGGTCGGACATTTTAGAATCTCATATGATGAATTTTAGTAAAAGTTAAACGTTACTACATATGAACTGGTCTTAAATAATTTTCGATGAAGTCTTTGGTGAACACCATAATTTTAACTTATTTCCTTTTTTTTTTAATTACTTAAAGGTGAACGCTTACCCCTTACAAATAAACCGAGAACGAGCTCCGAATAGTTATTCCGTGTTTTATCCCTTTTACTCTAATCTGAAATGAAGTTTACATCACAGAAACAAAACACGGAATAACTATTCGGAGCTCGTTCTCGGTTTATTTGTAAGGGGTTAAGCCTTCCATCTTACTTGATGATAAGGCTGAAAGTGGAAGCGCACTTCATCCGGAACCCTCAACTACTGAGGCATCGGCTATCTCATCTCTAGCTGCCGGAACACAACAATGCTACAAACATTGATGTTATGGCGACATATTTAGATAAGACGGTGGTAGCTAGCCAAGCGGAGAAACAAGCACTTCAACGAACCAAACTGAGTACACATTTACCTCCCACTAAGAATCTAATCCGAGACCTCTGGGTTTGATACACGCTGGTCTTGACCACTAGACTACAGAGGCGGTAAGCGCTGTACATTTTAAAATTTATGTAAACTAATCCCTACGATATTTCAGTCAAACTTAGAACAAAACCTAGCTACAATGTCTAGGCGTTACCGACCGTCAAACTGGTACTGTATCATATTGTTGAACATCTCGAGCAGGAAGAACACGAGGTGGTGGTGGTGCGGCCGCGAGAACAGGAACCACGGCGTGCTGAACGCCTCCAGCAGGTGCAGCAGCTTGGTGGCCGCCACCATCGACAGCGTCTTCAGGTACGGCGACACTGTGCCAACGATCATAGGTTATCGCTGAACGCTCTTCTCGGTCGACAGCTCTCTCAAAATCCGAACCGAAACTAAATTTTAGTTTAATTTTACATCTGAGATTTTGACGTCATTAAGTGCCTGTGAATATAAGGCTATATGAATGAATGATTTGAGTTTGAGTTTCTTAAAACTATTAATACTGAAAAAAAAATGAAAATATATTTTTCACGAGCGGAACTAGAACTCTCCGATACTCCGGGTGAGGCGTACTACAAAAATAGTGAGCTGTCGATTTAATTATCAATAAACTTTCGATAGTCGATAGACGATCGCTAACACTGCTTAGAATAAAAATTAAAACCGTACACGACTCCATAACAAACCTCAATAAAACTATTAATAACTAGCTGACCCGGCGGACTTCGTACCGCATGTCTTTTTATTGAAGTGAAAACTTCTTTAGCGGCGTTGTGCACTTTTTTTGGAATGGGTAAAAAATGTTAAACTCGCGTCAGGACACGTGACCGTCAGGACACGTGACCTGATCGAAAATTCGTAAGACGGATGGAGAGTAGAGGAATGGGTAAAAAATGTTAAACTCGCGTCAGGACACGTGACCTGATCGAAAATTCGTAAGATGGCTGGAGAGTAGACAGCTGGCGCGACTTAATATAAATTTTTAATTGTCATGTTTGTGTATGATAGCCCAATAAATAAATATTGTATTCTACCACATAAATGAGAGTACTTTTATACTGATAATTAAAGCAATTCGTGCAAAATTATTCCCTAACCATTCCAAAATATCAAAAATGGACAACGTTAATATTCAAGTTTTCACTTCTGCCGGCACTCCCAGAGAGCAACCCGTCGTTTTTTTTTATATAGCCTATGTTACTCAGCGCTAATGTAGCATTCTAACAGTGAAAGATTTTTTTAAATCGGTCCAGTAATTTTTGAGTTTATTCGTTGCAAACATACATACAAAAATACAAAGCTTTTCTCTATATAATATTAGTATAGACACAAACAGGCGCACGTATCGTATCGTAGCACACTGACCGTTGACCAGGATGGTGAGCAGGCAGTCGAACAGCGGCTGCAGCCTCTGGTGCGCCGTGGTGACGACCTTGTGGAACACGACGACGAGCAGGTCGGCGTGCGTGCCCGTGAACACGGCGATGTCCATGGGCGTGGCGGCGGCGTACGGCTTGTTGAGGCGCACGCCGAAGTTGCGCTCGCCCGACAGCAGCAGCAGGATGAACACGCCGATGTGCATCAGCCCCACGCGCGCTGGGGGGATTTCATTTATTTTATTTAAATTTAAAAAAAAACTCAAGTTTAATTCTCATTTTATTATATAATATTTATGTAATTGCATGCAGTCTTAAGGGGCATCCATTAATTACGTGAGGAATTCAAGGGGGGGGGGGGTCGAGTTGAATCTCATCTAATCTCACTTTGAGGAGAGGAGGGGTCTCGGCAGATATCACGTAATTTTTTTTCCGCTAGAAACAGGAAAAAGTTACGAGAAAATAGTTTTAAAATAAAGTAAAATATGATTCTTTAATTAAAATATGGCCAAACCGTACACAAATTATTAAACGAGATTTTAAAAATAAATTGAACGCACTTATACTCCTCACGCCTCACGTAATTAATGGACGCCGCCTCACCTATAATTGTGTTGACATCTCTTCTAATAATCTATTCTAATAATGTTTTGTTTACGAAATCAATGATGTTATAATATAAATATGTTGATGATCATTTCAATAAATAAATATTGGATTTAAATTAGTACCTAACTGCCTAACTGAATTTAAATTAGTTGCTAATTAGTAACTAACTTTAGACGCACTTTTGTACGTAGTAAGTAGTAAGGGGGGTTAGGGGGGTTCCACCCTCCCCCCAACCAAACCCCCCAATATTGGTTTCGCGGTTGCACATATTTACCCATCCCGATCCTCCGACTACTATTGTACCCCGCACAATACTAGGTGTCACTAATCTTACATGTACGCGTGTATAGTTCCTTAGAGCATAGGATTGGCGTTAGGGTGCCTTTAAATGAACAGCTCAATGATCCGCACATTCGAAGATCTGTTGGCGAACTTCTACCGTCAGGTCTCGCTTGGTTTGAGTTTTTAATTTTGTGCAAAGAGCGCGGCTGTGTAGTTTGTGTAGCGCTATAGCCGCTCGTCATTTGTGTGAATTTACAAAGCAGCGCTACAGCGCTGCGAAACTACGCAATCTAAATGTGCCTTTAGGCCAACCACACTTAAAATGCGTTTTCGTACGAATTCGACTTGAACTTTGTCTCTCAATCAAACTATACTTGATAAGAGTTTTTTATGCGTTCGTAAGGAAATAAGAGTACAATAGAATTTAGCCACGGGTCTCAGTCATTACTGGCATTTCTACTGAGGAGAAAGCAACCAGTGTGCGCGTTTAATGAATGACACTGAATCATATGCAGATATCTTAAAAAGGCAAAGGCGAATGAGATATTTGAAACATTTGATGCTGTTTCATTATCCTTCATTAATATCTTTAGAACTTTAATATACAGTGTGAATAATGACTCACACTGGTCGGCGCGGGAGTCGTTGAGATGGTACAGGATAGGCACCAGCACTTCCAGCACATCGCTACTCTTCAGCACGTAGTACATGAATTTCTGAAACGAGAATATCATTAAAAACAGATTTTAACACACCTATTATTTTCAATGCAAAAATTTACTTGAAAACTCTGTTCACGAACGGGATGGAGGATGGATATAAATGGTGCAGAAAGAGCGGCTGGAGCTACCTCCTATCTGGAACCTTTTTACCTATCTTCGTATCTGGAAAATGTTTTACCCCATCCAAAATACAGAAAAAGAAAAATAGGAACTGAAAGACCTAAAGTCGCTAAAAGGGTTCAGATAGAACCCACCTTGTTGTAGTCGCACGTCTTTCAAACGATCACGAGTCAGTCCTGGTGCAGGATGACCTTCTTGGCGGAGTTGCAATGCTATATAATAGACCACGCAGGCGGTTACAGCAAATGACCATAAAGATCCAAAGAGAACAAGACTTGCTACGACCATGAAAGCTCAAACCTATTAACCTACCTTTGTTATAGTCGAACATCTTCCGGAACAGCACAAGCAGTTTCTGGTGCAGTTGGACCATCTCGACAGAGTTGATGATGAAACCACCGCCTCCTTGTTCACTATGAAGTAGGCCATGACCATGAAGGTTTAAATCCACCTTATTATAATCGCACACATCTTCCAGAACAGCACGAGCAGCTCCTGACCTTCTTGGCGAAACTTGTGGAGTAACCACTCCAAGTGACCATAGAAATTCAAAACCCACTTTGTTATAATCGCAAATCTTCCAGAACAGCACGACAATGAACAGCAAAGATAATTAACCTTTTTTTGATCATGAAGGTCCAGAACCTAGAAGATCCAAAGATAATGAACCTTGTTATGACCATAAAGGTCGAGAACCCACCTTGTTATAATCGCACATCTTCCAGAACAGCACAAGCAGTTCCTGGTGCAAGTTGACCTTCTTGGCGGAGTTGGGCAGGTAGGTCTGCGCCAGCGGGTTGTTAAGCAGCCGCGTGACGCCGCGCAGCAGAAACTGGAAGTCCTCGTCGCGGTGGATGCGGGACAGGTAGTTTATGAACAGGTTGTCCGGGAGGCTCTGGGGATTGAAGAGTTTTCTTTTAATCCGCAATAAGGACGTGCGAGATCAGACTTCGTAAGGTGGAAGCGGAACTGGCTATTGACTGTTCTTTCTTTAATAAAGTTCTTTTCATGGCGATAGATTTAAATTAGACTAGAGCTGGAAAATCTCGACATTTTCAAACTCCCGGGACACAAGATCACCCAGGATCAATCAAATATTAGAATCTAATATTAAAGTCCAGTTTATTGAAACGCAATTTTATTTTAGAAAATAACATCATTAATAGTATTATAGATATATATAATATTACGCAAATTTTACCGCGGACACGAGACGTCCCGGGACCGAAATCCTAGATAAAACAGTGATAGCCAGCCAGGCGGACTAAGAACAAGTCCTACCACTAAACCATTAACCAAACCGAGTGCAATGGGGGATCATGTCCCTTTCAACACGAAGTAGAAATACACGTGGCATTATGTCACTTCACTATATGTTAAAATGAAACCGAACTACTAGCTTTTATTTTACACATTATTTTAGCCTGACGACGTTTACAGTATATCATTTATATTGACCTCATCTGTTTCTTCATTGAGTGTGTTGCTTGTGTCATGATCTAAAGTAACGATGAGGATCTGCAGCGCCACCTGTAAATATTAAAAGAAATCTATGATATGCTATATCTTTAGTTTATAAAAACTCTAATATAAATATTATAAAAAAATACATTGAATGTAAAATAACTATGATTTTCAGTAAATATATTAATACTTCAAAGGAGATCTAGCAATGAATATTAGAATACAGGCGTTTACCACTTGGTTCAGTTCAACTTCCTGCCTGATAATTTATAATAATAATAATCATTGGATTTTGATCTTGATTTTAAATAATAATAGCAAAATAATACTCATATTTTGAAATATGAGTATATATTTTAGTAATAAGTATATTTGAGTTACATTTTGAAATATCTTCTCAGTACAAGATCTCCCGCCCAGAGTAGACTTACGAACCGATGGCATAGTGAAATTCATGAGAGCTACTTGTAGCGTAAACTGAATAAACGATTTTGAATTTTGAATTTTGAAAGGATCACCATATTTACTTACAAGAAAAGATTATGTAACACATTTGCCTGTAAATATATATATATTTTTAAATTTTTTAAAGAGGCTAAGCAAGTTGGAGAAGCTTAATGGCACGGCAATCACAGACTGAGCGCGTTAACCACGCGCTCAGTCTGTGATTTCTGAAGTTAAGTTATGAAGCAACTTTCGCAAAGGTCGGACATCAGATGGGTGACCAAAATGTATCACCTCGAGCTTCTCCTTGCTTCAGAAGGCACGTAAAGCCATTGGTTCCGGCTACATTAGCAGTCGATAACAACTAGCACTTCACTTGGCCCGCATGGTGGTTTATAGCCGTTCTCCCTGTTTCTATCCATAGAAACCAACCAAGCTCGTTGCCCCAGCAGTGCGGACCTCAAATTCAAAATTATTTATTGCATGCCATGCCATTGGTGTACAGTCACGAGCGTTAACATATAAACAATGTAACTCTTATCACAATGGAATAAGAGCCAAAAGCGTCTACATGTTAACGCTCTTCACTGTACATAGTAATTGTAATAGTAAAGTGTTTCTACACAGTTGAAGAGTTCTTAGGCTAGGTATTTATTGATATTGCTATTAGAAAATTATTAATTCTCATTATTCTTGTTGACATGTAATCTAATTATTTTATCTATTGAATTCGAATGTGTTTTAATTTTAATATATTTTTAATACTTAATTGTTATAATTTTGCACGCCAAATTGTGGCAAAACATGCTGGTTTTATTTAAGTCACGATCTGTACATTACCATGTTTTATGCAAATAAATTCTATTCTATTCTATTCTATTAAATAAATAGGTACAAAAGATGCTATAGATTTCTTCGCGGAAAAGTGAAGAGTATTTCTAAAATTTGTGATATGTCGAATATTAATGTGAAATAATGGTGGATTGTTCGTGAATGTGCACGAGTGTTGGCAAATGAAACAAAACAGTGCAACGTCACTTTTCAAATTCTCTCAATAAGTCCGCCCGAGGACTTAGTAAAGCCCCACATCTTTCATAAAATACTGGAGGGATTGGGGGGTATATCATTTCTCACTTCTCATTTCTATTATCATTCATCATCATCTTAAAGGAAGGAAATATTTTTTATTTATGTATTACTTGTAAGAAAAATTACTTTGATACTGGCTAAATGTGCTAATCGCACGAAGCCATCAACTAAAGGAAGAAAAAAAAAGGTGCTACTTATAATAAACAATGTAGCGCCCCGTAAGGGCATATCAAACAGGGGGAGTATATTGCAAGGGGGGACTTATAATGAGGTGGTGATGTGTAAACCAGTCGTGGATCTGACCTCGACGAGCGGCTCCAGCGCGTCGTTGAAGAGCAGGTGGTTGTAGGGCAGGCCCAGCCCCACGGGGTCGTACGAGCACACCGTGTTCAGCAGCGACGTGAACAGCGGCAGCGCGTGGCGGTTCTCAGAGCTCGTCAGGTAGCTGCGGGCGTTGGACAATTGTAACATAACACTCACGGCAAACCATCATCACTGACGGTCTGCCCTCGGCGTTGTCGCTCACCGCATAGCTAAAAGTCGTGGCATAGGCTATCGGCGACAATATATGCCCCATTCGACTCATACGCGCTTCAATTTTATTCTTTTGACTCTAATACTTGAAGGCTTCAAAAATGCGTCTAGTATTTTTTATAAGCCTAGCGGCATCACTAAGTGTCGCTAAGCCCGGCGGTGTCGCCGAGTCTGTCGTTGTCGTGTGAAGCTAACCCAAAAGTCGTGGCATAACACACACGTGACGTAGACTGTTAGCTTTAATTCTTAGCGAGCAAAATAAGGAAACAAAACTGATTTGTCCAAACCTTAGTTTCGACCTAAACCACTTTGTTGTTGTGCCAAACAGACTAAACGGATTGACAATATTATTATTCCATGGCGTGTGAGGATCCTCCCCCAGAACGCTGCGGTATTACTACGCTGAGCGGAAGCCTTTTGATATAGCGTCGAAATAAAGTTAGAAAATGACAGTTGGAGGCGTTAAACATGGGGAAGTGATTTCCAATCTTAAATAATATTAATATTTTTTTTTTTTTTACTTTTTTTTTTACGTTGTAAGCTACGTAAGCGCTGAATTTTGTCACTGCTTTTTGATTTTTGAAATGCTTTAGAGCGACATTAGTGCCATCTATCCAAAGGTATTTGCAACTGATGGACATGCAGATTCATCTTTGCAGATGAATACCACAAATTGGTAACACAACGCTATAGTAATTTTTTTTTTTACTTTTATTTTTTTTGTGTGTTAATTTCTACACTTAAGCTGAATTAAATATTTGTATAAAAATACAGTGAAAAAATTAAACTCCCACCCGACCCAGCCAGGCATCGAACCTGGGTCTTCCGCAATCCGGGCGGCTGCACTGACCGTACGAGTTTCATTCGCCATACGATCACACAATATCTAGACGTCATAAAGAACGAATGGCAAATAAATTCGCACTAGGCATATCGATGACGACAAGAAAAAAGTGTGGAGAGGCCCTTGCCCAGCTATGAAAATAAGCATAATTAAAACGTGAAGTGTGCACTCACGCGATCCACTTGTTGTGGTGCGTGGCGGCCTGGCCGGCGGGCTTGTACACGGTCTCGCTGAAGCAGGTGAGCAGCAGCCGCAGCAGCTCCGCGCGCGCCGCCTCGTGCTGCGGCGCGCGCGGCGGCGAGCGCGCGAACCCCACCCCGCCCGCCCAGATGTACTCGCAGCTGTCCAGCGACGACAGCTCTTCCGCGCGCTCCTAACATACAACCTATGCTTAGTAAGTGAGTAAGCAAATAGCCTATTTATTAATTACTAGTGGTCGCCTGGTGGTTGAAATTCCACCGTAATTTTATTAAGGCAGCAGGGATTGTATCCTTAGCAATGAAAAATTTAAAAAGATAGAATGTGAATTTGGATTTGCATTGACAGTAAGTTGTCGGCCGCATTAAAGACAAACAATACGTGTGTGTCAAATACATGGTAGTATGTGTAATGTTGTTTTTGTTGATTTAATGTATTTCTTATGCATAATTAAAAAAAAAAATTAACATTCGGATAAACTTCTCTATATAAACTATAAGTGTGCGAAATTTCATACTGCTCCGTCCGCGCAATTTTCGTAAAAACGGGTACAAAGTTTTTGCTTCACGTATTAATATATAGATTATACAGTGTACATGCTAACTTACATTATAGTTTACCCAAAACGCCAGCGAATAACGACTACAACTGTCCCACTGCTGGGCAAAGGTCTTCATTGTTGAAGTTGAATCATCACTACTGAAAAGACCCTAGGTCTCACCGAAGTAGTAACCGTGTACTATGATATCCGTTCACCTAGTGGTAGTAACCATGTACTAATAAATAAAACTGTTTGATGTACTGTTGAGCTCATATATTAAAAACATTCGGCTGTTTATATAGTACGCACCGAAACACTTCTATAGCGCGATTCAGAGAATAATACATCATTTTAGGCAATGCGCCAGCTGTTGGTAAGAATACCCCACAATTCAAATAGTTGTACTTTTCTTTTCGTCCATATCATATTATAGCCCGTACAATCATCGTCATCTTTGTGTGTATAGCAATTAAGTTTGCATAGGCTATAGTTTGTCTATTTTTCCATTAAAAAGCCCACAAACCATTCTACTATACTTAATCAATTCAAAATAATAATACATAAATACTTAATAAAAATCAAATCTTTGCAGACCCTTAGCAACTGCCATAGCTTAGCATAGCCATAGACCCTTCTGACTTTAATCTGTACTCTGCTTGGATGTTAGCCTTCTATACACCTACTGTGTTTTTTGTTAGAGGCAAATACAATTATTATTATTAAAAGTTATTTATTATTATTACTATTCTCTTTATTTATTTTAAATCTTAGATCTAGGTTTTATAAAAAGTAAAATATAACAAAATACATACAAAAAATTATTAACTTCTTGTTTTCTTTTAATAAAATCATCATCATCATCATCATCAATATATAAACATCCCATGGATGGGCTCAAGCCTTCCCACATTAGTAATATAGCATATGGGGAGATTGTTATTCATTCATTTGCTATCTACCCTTTATAGAGAAAAAAAGTTGATAAGATAACATGTTTGATAATCTTCTAATCAATACTCACTGGACCAGATCGCTTGGTGCTGACTACAGTAAAGTCAGGGCAAAACAGAAGATCCTGAAACACCAAAGTTTAACTGTTAAACTTAATTATATTAAAAACAGGAACATTATCAAAAAAAAAAAAAATGAAATCAGATTATTTATATTTAATTTAATTACATTTCTAAATCACTAAATTAGTGATGTTTTTGTATAAGTACATTTGTCTGTCTAATTGTGAATCATTTAACACCTTAAACACCATTTGACCGACAAACAATTGTATTTCAATTGTCTGGGCCCGACGGCGGTCAACCTGTTAAATATGTAAGCCTAATTGTTTTGAATAAATCATGGATGGTCTTTAATCGTTATCACACTGCTGGGTTCAGAGGAAATGTCAACTTACTCATGTTTACTATTGTTGTACAAGACTACTGTATGAGGAAAATCACTATTAGTATTATATTTTAGACCTTTTAAATACATACATACATAAATTTGTGGTTATTTAAGACATTTCTGAAATACTAATAGTTAATGCTTAATCAAGTGTAAATTTGTTTAATTATCATAAGAAAGCTAGTAGTGTTTTAAGGGGAATATCATAGACAAAGAACATAGAACAGTAACTACTAATAAAATACATAAATAAATTGTAAAGGCTTACACAAATAGCATTTATGAGTGACTGGGCCAATGGAATGGACTGTTCATTGTCTGCAGCTGCAGGTAATGAAGACCAGAAGAAACTGTGCCACTCAGGTTCTTCCAGCATGTAGGGTAGTACTCTAGTCAGCAGGCGAGCACAGTTAAGAGCTGCAAAGAAACAATTAATTTTTTTTTAGTATTCACTATATTCACTAGATCTACTTTTGTAAGGTTTTTTTTAAAATAAAAAAACAATATTTTCCACATAGTCATAATTAGACAGTTTTGTCAAATTATGACTATGTGGAAAATATCATATTTTTTTTATTCTTTTCAGATGCTAAATACCCGTCTGTTGTTCTCTCTGTGTTCGACAGCTGCTGTCCACACATTTCACCAACTTTTCAACTGCCTTGTACACTAGTGTAGCCAAGTTGTTCGGAGATTCCTCTCGCAGTGCCCGTATCTCGGCGCCAGGGACTAGTGCGAACACATCCTGGACATTGGTAACGCTCTCAGACCAGAATTGGTCCCAGAAACTGTCGTCTGCAGCGTCAATAGGCTGAAAAATCTTTTAAATAATTACATGAAACTTTATAAAATAATATTTACGATCGATAAATTGATGACATTTACCTGGGATTTTGAAGTTAATTGAACCACAGCTTTTCTGAAGTTAAGTTTTGTGTCAGCATTACCCATTTTTAACAATTATTTATCGAAATTTTAATAAATCCATTTCCTTCGTCATACACAAAAACAACGAATGACAATGACAATGACAGCAGTAGGCATAGGCAAGGCAGACAGAAGATTGACAGCGAAGACGTGTTAAAGACAAAAATTAGTACTTCTTTATGTTATGAGTAGCATAAGAACAATTTTTATCTAATCCTAGGGTTGTTGCTTTGTCTAGTCATCACCGCACTGCATAAAACAATTACAATATAGTTAATTACAGTCTAATAGAAGCTGTAAACTAAGCCTCTATATACATTTTGATAAAAAAAGGAAGGTCTGCCTTCAGGGTGAGTTTTATTTGACATTCGATCACGTTAACGAAAACGATAGTAAAAAAAACTTTAGCATTAAAGTAATAGTGGAGTAAAATCGGCAGTTGCTTTTTAAAAAGATAACGGGTGCTTTACTATTTTGTATGTTAACAAAATAAACAATTGAATAGACATAAAGTAATAGTAAAATATGAACACTTCATCAATTAAGAATTCCACATAATTATTTCAATGCTCATTAGTGATTATTCGTATGTAAACTAATTTAAATGACTAATTTAAAACGCAAATTTTGTTGCGAACAAATTACAAAAACACAAATGTTTAAAAAAATTCCATGAGCAGGATTTGAACCTGCACCCTTACATACATGGTTAGATTTAACAATAGCAACTAACAGAATAAAATCAAAATAATAGCATCAAAGTAAAAAATAAGAAGCGCTTTACTTACCCTCAATTACTTATTATTCCGTAACAAACACTAGCTACATAAAAAAAGTATTTATTTTGCTAATCACAGTATGTATAATATACATACAGTCAGCCTATCAAGGCATACATAAACAAATTAATGATGCAATATTAATCAACAAAAAATACAAAAAATCAAACTCAAAGATTACAAACGTAACTTTGAAGGAAACTAAGCACACAGCTATCTCGCGAGTTTTTGAGTAAAACCCTTTAACCGGCAACACCGTAATATTACGGTTACATTCAATAATTATTTTTTTGGTTTTTACCAAAACAGAAAAACTCGAATGTCGATTTTCAAGGGTGAAGTATCAATTCACTGAATCGATTCAGTATTACATATCGATTTAAAAAATTAATTTTTTTGGCCCGAAAAATAGATTCTTCGATCTGAGATCGCCATCCGTCCCTATTTCAGATGTCAATCATTTGTGTATAAACGTAGTGTTAAATTCTCTTTGTCGGCGTCGTTAACTAACATCGTTGAACAACATAAATTTGGAAATACTAATGTAAGTAATGTTTTGTATTAGAAACTGTTGTAAACTATCTTGCTAAGTTTATAATGAACCGTTTTAGCTAATAGTTTGTAATGAATATCGTACCTAACAGTGATTTTCAAAGCTTCGATTTCGGAGTGATCCCCGCGTGATTTTTGGTGGTAAAATGCATGTACGGTATGTTAGAAATACAGTAACATGAATAAAATAAGTATATGAGTAATTGAAACTAGTTTACACAAAGAAATAATGACATTTATAATCATTTTTACTGTAATAAAAATACGACCATTACATGTACAGACATTCGAAAAGTGGCCGTTATTTTTTGTCAACATCCGACTAGCCATTTCAACAACCAGCTACTAACCCGCACGATCAGAGTGTTGGGCTTTATTTGTATAGAGCTACGGCCATACTTGCCGGCAGACAATGCAAAACTTCTTTGGTCACGGCATGATGGATTTTAACATATGAGGTGTTGTTGGATTTGTTTTGACTGCGGGAGAAAAAAGTTAGTTAGTACTCTTGACCCCCAAAAAACGGTCCGGGTGTCGCAAAGGGGGTGCAGGAAAAATACACTCTAACTTTTTTTTCACAAACTGACGAAAAACATAGTAGTGTTTGAAAGTATGTAAAAAAAAACGTCGCACGTACAAAAACGTCGTTTCTGGCGCTTCGCCGGCCGCTGCCGCGGCACGCTCGCTCCGCTCGCTCGGCTCGCGCGTTTTTGGTCAACATACTAACCTAACCTAACCTAATTAACTTTACTTTTTACTTTTTTTACTTTTGGTTTTTTTTTTGATAGCTATGTTTTTTAAAAAAAGTGTCGGCTCCATATAAAAATCAACTGAAAATTTTCTAAGTTTTTTTTCACAATTTTTTTGCACTTTTTTTGGATTTTCTTCTATCTCTTATTGATAGCTGTTTTTCGTCAGTTTGTGAAAAATTAAATTTTTCCTCGAAAATTTTCTAAGTCCTGCACCCCCTTTGCGACACAACGTGGAACCAAGCGAAAAATTTTACAAGTCCAAACTGCATACAAAAATATCGCAAATTTTTCTAAGTGTCGGCTCCATATAAAAATCAACTGAAAATTTTCTAAATTTTTTTTCAAGTTTTTTTTTTTTAATTGGATTTTTTGTCTCTTTTTGATGGTCTATGTTTTTCATCAGTTTGTGAAAAAAAGTTATGAGTGTATTTTTGCTCGAAAATTTTCTAAGTCCTGCACCCCCTTTGCGACACCCTAACCCAAAAAACTGTTAGATCGACCACCCAACCAAATTTTTTAAATAAACTACAATGTCTATGGAATTTAAAGAATTTTTCTATGGACGTAGATGTAGTTAATAATTTTCATTTACAGCAATGTTTTATGGTGTTTTGTTTTCGGGATTATTAGCAGATTTTATTCTCATGTTTAAAAAACTCCAAGAACTTGTCAGTCTAAAGTACTAGACGTCAAGAGTTTCGTTTTTACGCCTTAATTAATCAGATTATTGACAATTGGTTTATGCGCTATGACTTTGCTATTTAAAAGAGTAAGGCATTTTAATATAATTAGTGTATGTAGGTTTTGAAATTCTTGGTTATTTACTTTACAAAACTAAAACGTATGAAATAAACATTATTATATTAACAACAAAACCTGACTGCTAAAACAACTATATAAAAAACAATTATATACTCGTAAAAACCGGACTAATATAAAAAATTACTGCAAAGAGAAAAAACAGAAAAGAAAAAACAAGCTCTATGATACCAGAGCATTTAGAATTTAAATGAGTGACTTATAAGTTACATTGAATATTTATAGTTGTCGCAGACAGGGACAATCATCAACCAAGAAGCTGTGGCTCTCCGCACTCTCTTTTGGTTGGTGATTGTCCTCGCCTGCAACAACTATCAATATTCAATGTTAATTTTTTATGTTAGTCTGGTTTTTACGAGTATATATTTGTTTTTTTTATAGTTGTTTTAGCAGTCGGGTTTTTTGTTTTATTTTAATAATTTTTACAATAAAATTTTGTTATTTTCTATGGTAATGGTGATATTTTGTAATGTTTCTAAATTTACTTTTGTATTGAGACATTTATATACATACATACATACATACCATCACACCTTTTTCCCAACGGGGTAGGCAGAGACCACATCTTTCCACTTGCTACGGTCCTGACACACCTCTTGCGCTTCTTCCACTCTCATTACTCCTTTCATACATTTATATAAGTATGCTATATTGTATTATTGTGTATTATTGTTATATAAGTATGTTGTATAGCATATTATTTTATTTATTTGTTTGTTTGATTTTGATTATAGATTGTAGAATGGCAAATTGGAGACCCAATCAGCAGAAGGCTCCGGCTGACTTCCTAAGCCTTTTGTACGATGAGGAGGAGCACCAGAGCCAGAACAGTGACGAAAAGGTTAGAATTTATTTCATCATCATCATCACCGTCATCATCATCATATTACGTTTATTGTGTTTGGTTTCTACTGGTGATGTGTTTATTGGATTATGCAATCGTATGGTGCCGGTTATTCATTTCATCATCATCATCATATTATGTTTGTTGTGTTTGGTTTCTACTGGTGATGTGTTTATTGTGCTCGGATTATGCAATTGTATGGTGCTGATTATTTATTTCATCATCATTATCATCATCATTATATTACCTTTTTGGGGAAGCCTGGTGGTAGATCACGTCGGGGTCACCAGTGTAGGGAAGCCTGGTGGAAGGTAGAATGCCACATTGAGGAAGGCCAAAGGGAAGATCTTCCTCCGAGCTGGGTGGTATAGCTCGGGGACCGAGGTCCAACGGATGTTAGTTGGAGGTGCTATATATAGCGAAGGAGACGGTGAAACTTCGCTACCGCGATGCAGGCTTCCCATACTATTTCACGTCGTAGTATGGCGACGTCGTTGGTAAGCGTTTGTGGCGCCATCTGTTGACACAGTTGAGAAGGTATTTGCTTCGTGTCAATGTGCGGCGTGTTTATTGTGTTTGGTTTCTACTGATGATGTGTTTATTGTGCTAGGATTGTAGTGATAACTGTATTTATTGCGTTTGCGTTTAATTTTTTTGTATGTTTTAGAACGAACCTTCGTCACCAGAAGCTCGTCCCTACTCTCCTCTTTCATTTTCACAACACCAAGAGGATACGGCTAAGATGGAGCTATTGGATGACTGGACTGAGGTCAGTTACATATATTATGTTCATTTATTTTGTTAGGCCTGGTTTATTGCGTTGGGGTTGCAGTTGTTTAACATGCCATTTTTGTGTGTTTTAGTACAAACAAGAAGCCCGCAGCCCGCCGCCCCGACCGTCTCGGTCTCGGTCGCCGATCGGGCTTTATCAGTCACCTAAAGAGGAGGAGGTCAGTTACATATGTGCATTTATTTTGTTAGGCCTGGTTTATTGCGTTGGGGTTGCAGTTGTTTAACATGCCATTTTTGTGTGTTTTAGTACAAACAAGAAGCCCGCAGCCCGCCGCCCCGACCGTCTCGGTCTCGGTCGCCGATGGGGCTTTATCAGTCACCTGAAGAGGAGGAGGTCAGTTACATATTATGTGCATTTATTTTGTTAGGCCTGGTTTATTGCGTTGGGGTTGCAGTTGTTTAACATGCCAATTTTGTGTGTTTTAGTGCAAACAAGAAGCCCGCAGCCCGCCGCCCCGACCGTCTCGGTCTCGGTCGCCGATCGGGCTTTATCAGTCACCTGAAGAGGAGGAGGTCAGTTACATATTATGTGCATTTATTTTGTTAGGCCTGGTTTATTGCGTTGGGGTTGCAGTTGTTTAACATGCCAATTTTGTGTGTTTTAGTGCAAACAAGAAGCCCGCAGCCCGCCGCCCCGACCGTCTCGGACTCGGTCGCCGATCAGGCTTAATCAGCCACCTGAAGAGGAGGAGGTCAGTTACATATGTTCATTTATTTTGTTAGGCCTGGCTTATTGCGTTGGGTATGCAGTTGTTTAACATGCCATTTTTGTGCTGCAGATTTACAACGAGGCTGGTGCTCCGCTGGATGATCGTGAGTTTTTAGCCCCGGATGCCCACAGTATGTTTGTGCCCCCTGAGGAAAGACGAACGAGTGGCAGAAGAGGCATGCGAGGAAGGCGTGCACGTGGGCGAAGGGGATTTCCTACAGGTAGCCGGAGCCGCAGCAGCAGTCATCGGTGGGTAGTGGGCCAACCTTTGAGTGAAATTTGGTTGACTGATGACGATGTTCCCTCTGATGTGGCACGTATGGCGATGGATGCTGGGAGGAGACGCGGGTTGGCAAGGGATGCTGAAAGAGCAGAGAGGAACAGTGATAGTGAGAATGATGACGAATTTGTTGACGCCCAGGACTTTGAATGGTTTCCCATGGAGTCATTCCATGGTGAAGAGGAGCGTTTTATACCAGAGCGTACTGGTTCGGTTAGTAACTACAGTTCGGCATATGATGCTTTTCGCTCCTATTGGGGCGATGACATTTTAGGTCTGATTGTAGCTGAAACGAACCGGTACGCCACTAAAATTGCCTCAGCTGATTTTCAGTCTGCTTGGTACCCCACTAACATTGACGAGATTCTGTGCCTCTTTGCATTTTGGATGATGTTGGGAATCCTTAAGATGCCAACCATCCTTAGTTGTTTTACAGTTGACCCGCTTTTGAAGACGGATGTATTTAGAGTAATTTTTACCAAACCGAGGTACGACTCTCTGAATAGAGCTTTACATTTTATTAGTTCCGACCCCGCCTTTCATGATTCAAATCCTTCTGCCACAAGCGCTGCGAGAAGCTTGGATCGAATACACCGTTTGAGACCGATACTATCATATTTAAATTCAAAGTTTCAATCGAATTATGTTCTTAGTCAGAATATTTGCATAGACGAGAGTTTGACCCTTTGGAAAGGGAGACTTGACATCAAACAGTATATTCGAACCAAAGCTGCTAAGTTTGGGATCAAAACGTTTGAGCTCTGCGAGAGTAACACAGGGTATGTGTGGTCTCTCATTGTTTACACTGGTAAACAACCCGCAGTAGATTTGGAGCAGTCTCCTGGTGTACTTAAGAGTACAGCAGTTGTGAAGACACTCATGGAGCCCTTACTTAACAGAGGCCATAGATTATTCATGGATGATTGGTACAATTCCCCCGCTCTAGCTAGATATCTCAAACGTAATGGTACCGATTGCATTGGTACCTTACGGGCCACTCGGAAAGATGTTCCCTTTTTAATAAATAAGGCTCCGCTTCAGAGGGGTCAAATCATTGCTAGGCATTCCGGTGATGTCTCAGTATTATCGTGGCAGGACAAAAAACGAGTGACCATGATATCCACTTGTCATGGTTCGACTTTTGGCTTGCCTACAGTAGCTAATAGAGCTAAATCGCGTCCAATTCCTTTCAAACCGCAGATGGTCTTAGATTACAATAAGTACATGGGGGGGGTTGATTTGAAAGACCAGATGCTGGAGCCTTATTTGATAGAAAGGAAACGTGGTTCCAATTGGTACATGAAATTTTTTAAACGGTTGCTCAATATTTCAATTTTAAATTCTCGTACACTTTTAAAATCATCCACACACAAACATCATAACCATCTCGCTTTCCGCCTTGAGCTTGTAGATAGCATTCTCACCAATCATCTTGCTTGTATTCCGCAAGGGCGTAGGCGTATTGCACCCAGCAGTAGGTCTACGCACCTACAGCCTGCTAGAGTAATCTCTAATGGACATTGGCCCAAGCTGATTGATCATTCAACAGAGACCAGTAGAAAGTCTAAAGTTAATTTCAGAAGACGTTGTGTTGTTTGCCTCCGCGAAGGCCGTAAAAATATAACCACAACATTTTGTTGTGAGTTGTGTCACGTGCCACTGTGCATTAAGGGATGCTTCAAATCATATCATACATCACCATCACCATCACCATCAACATCAGCTCAGTAGTTACAGTATTTTTTTTCATTACCAATTGTTCATGAGTAATTTTCATTCATTCATTCATTCATTCATTCATTCATTTTCCATTTCTATTCCATTTTCATTTCATTCCATTCCATTCCATCCTTTCATTTGCTTGCATTTGTTCGTTCTGTTTGTGTCAGAAGAGTTCCGCGCCGATATTTCCCATTTTTACTCCACGCTTACTTTGCCACTTTTGCATGCATTTGTTCTGTTTTCGCTTTTTTGCCTTTTTTGTCTCTTTTTTGCATGTATTTGTTGTATATTATTAATATCGCACCTTTGGTAAGACAAGGCATTGTCTCTTGTCTTACCGAAGGTGCGATAATATGTTCTGTTTTTTGATTTCAGCTGCTGCCATGGAGGAGGTGGAGAAGAAGAATTCTATTTTATTATTTTGTTAACCACATACTTTTTTGTTTCATATACTCGCCGCTCCGCTCTCCGAGCACGTCGACCTCTCAGCGTGGCTGCCGTGGTGGAGAAGATTTTTAAATTTTTTTTTATGTTTTGTATTGTATAAATTTATTTATGTTTTGTATTGTATTGTATTGTAACGACATATTTTTATTGTAAATGTCGTTACTTATGGTAAAGCTGTGGAGTTTCTTGCGCCCATTCTTCTCCACAGCTAAAAAAATAGTCCTGAATGGGTAGTAGGTAAAAAAATTTGGACAAATTTAGATTTTATTTTACAATAAAGAAATTTTGACTTTCACTTTTACTTTGACTTTCATTTTATTCTATAAAGATACCTAAAGCCTAAAAATGTGTCAATGTGTAAATATTATTTCAGTATTATCTTTTTCATCATCATCATCATCAGCCTATACCTACTAGTATAGGCTGATGATGATGATGATGATGATGATGAAACAAAATAAAATTTAGACATAGATATTTTAATAAAAATAGACTTATATTGTACATTTTATTTATTCTATAAACTAGTAGCTTACAAAAATAACAACTCGATAAAATTACAAAAAGTAAAGGAACACCTCTTGTTGTTTTTATGCTTCGTCGGGTCTCATTTCAAGTGGTGTTTTTGTAAACATCACGGGGTTTTTTGTCACATTGTTTACACAATTAGACAGCATGGGTCCTTGTTCTTTGTTTTATGTGCTACTGCGCGTTTATTTCATGTATTTGAGGCCACAGTATGGTTCGTAAAGTTTGACCTTGAAGAACAAATAAACTATTTCGGAAATCACCTTTAATTGATACCTGTTGGAAAGGAAATTTATCAGTTAGTATATTGTCGTTTACAGAATAATAAAATATGGTTTGGTTGCAACATAATCATTATTTTCGTAAACATCGCCGGTAGGTATCCGCCATTTTGTGAATTACGTCATCGGCGAGGTGCCTGCAGCCGATTTCGCTCAATATTTGAAGGGTTAAACCAATCCCTGTGTGTGATTTATTAGTGTGCGTCTAGTTTATGCTAGTGTTTAATAATCTTGTAGTTGCGTGTAAACGTAGTGTTAAATTCTCTTTGGTTGCGTGCGTAGCGACGTCATTGAAAAATGCATCAGTGTAAAACTGTATTTGTGTGCGTTACCTCGTTCCCGCAGAAAATAACAGACTTTTTTTCATAGAAATTAGTGCGCATGGCCTCTCTATTTGGTTTAATGCTCTAAGCCAGAACCAGAACAACCAAAAGGAAGTAACTATTACCTAATCTGTGCCAAAAGCTTTAGTTTTGATGTTTTGAGGGACTGACATCTAGGGCGCGCCACTTGGAAAAAGCTGAGTGACACTGACACTCAAGACTCTAACTTGCTCTTTGCTCTTTCTATTATTTTTGTCTATGACTTGTAAGTCCAGAAAATGGCCGCAGCAAATCTTGTTCGAAGTGCTTTCAGTGGATTATTACGGAAATCCACTTCTTATAGAACACCGGTAGTATGCAGACTTTCGACTGTAGCCTTAGTGCAAAAATTCCAAACTTCAAAAACATTGGTACACTTACTCAATGGGCAGCAACTTAAAAATGAGGTAAGGGTTATCATATCAATCAATAAAAAATATTTTTTACAATATTCTTTAGTGGCAAAATAATCGTAAAACTTAACTTCATAATATCTAGTTAATGTGCTAGTATTTCCATCCTATATAAAAGAATCTTGTTATAAATAATCGTTATAACCTCAAAGTGTTGCATAACAAATGTGTACAGCTAAATAAATTGTTTAGGTACAATGTCAGCGAATACGACAATGCTCTGGTGCGCAGACTAAGCTTTCGCCGAAGCAAATTGAGGATCGAGTCTTGAAAGTGTGCAAGGCTTACGACAAACTCAGTGTCTGTCAGGTACCTACATTGAATTTATTTTAAAAATTTTGTTTCAGAACAGGAAAACTGGTATCCGCAACTACAGTGCAGGCCCTCCACTCACATTAGAGCTTGTTCAGTGTAGGGTGCTCCTTGTACTGCAACTGTATGACAAAGTAAATCCTGAAAAGGTAGCCTACTACAAATAATAATACTTGATGCAAGAGATTGTCAATGTGTTAAACAAGTAAACTTTTATTTCATCCATATTTATTTAATTTCTTTTTTCTTTTCAGCTGTCTGTAGATTCTCATTTCATGACTGACCTCGGTCTTGACTCCCTAGACCATGTTGAGGTCATTATGGCAATGGAAGATGAGTTTGGATTCGAAATTCCTGATGGAGATGCAGAGAGGCTAGTCAGGCCTAGAGACATTATTCAATACATAGCAGACAAAGAGGATATCTATGAATAAACCAATTTAATTGTTAGCCTACCATCTCAAATACCTGTCTTACATCGACTTCTTCAGATTTTCATTTAAACAGATAAAACATAGAAAATTTACAGTTTTTTTTATTATACAACTGATAGTTGGTGTATGACAGTGGGAATCAGCTTAGTACCTAGTTTCGATTTTAATTTACATGTTATTCTTATAAGAACGAACAATGTGAACACAGCTGAACATCCATCTGGGAAGATGTACAAAGTGTAAATTCTGTTACTGATTATATGCCTGTTAGAGTAGATCATTTGTTTTTCATTTGGTCAATACAGTCCTTAGAATATGATTAATAAATACTTTTTAATTTCGTGACTGTTTCATTTTCATTTCTAATTATAATTTAGCAAGCCAATTCTTACTTGCATAATGAGAATAATTCCAGAAAAACACTATCTGTAATTTTGTTGTCACTTTTTCAATTTCATTTTAACCCTTCCAATGCCCATAATATATCTGACAAACCATTTCGGTGCCCACCACACCAGGCAGCACTTTAAGTTTAATCGAATGATAAAAGTTGTATATCACTTCACAAATTCATGAACGAACCTACTTAAAACAAAATTGATGCTTTGTTTTCAGTACTGCATCAGACAAATAAAGTAGAAACCAATCTTTTATTTTAACATGCCTGAAAGAATTTATTAAAGTTTTTGTCGGTATTTCCAAACATTTAATATCTAAAGCATAAAATAAAGTTACAATTGCAGAATATCCTTATGTCTATTCATTTAAATTCCTAATAAATTCAAACCCTTTTTTTGGCTAAATTTAATACTTGATTTTCACCTTAATATCCAGCGCCAGTCTGATATATGAGATCAAGTGATGTTACCAATATACAATTATCGTAACTATTTTGTCGTGTTTCCTCGATTTCAAAGTAGTTTGTAATTCATTTGATATTTAGGAATAGCCTTATTACCGGCTAATCTATACAGCGTGTTAGTTAAAACGAGGGATAAATTTAATTATAATTTAAAATAAGGCGCAGACTACCCGCGGCGGGGATGAAGGCGGCCTTGCATTCTGCAAGGCCGCCTTCATGCGTGCGGTGTGTAAAGCAAAAAGTGACCTTTCGGCATGTTCTATCGGCGGCGCCGCGCTCCGCCGCCGGCGCAGTCTTATTTATAAGGATTGTGCAAAAAATAAGAATATATTTTTTAAATCGGATTGGGAATCGAATACCTAATGTCCTCCCTTAATATATCCCTCGTTTCAACTAACACGCTGTATATATAAAAATCAAGAGTTTTACAACCCTCAGATAATTCCGACAGAACGCCACTACGTAACTAGATTGGTGAGAGAAGCGATTGAAATTACGAAATACAAAAATTTCAATCGTGAAGATGTATTCAATCTGTCGCGTGACTGGAGTCCAGTGATTAGTTTTGTTAAAAACCGCAAAAACAACAATAAAGCCGTTTCGCGTTCCGATACTGTGAGTGAATAGTGACTAGAAACCGGTGGTACGGGCATCGAGCGCAAAAAACGACTAAGGAAGAGGGTAGATAGTTTTTTCTGCTCATAAAAATCTCACCCGCATTAACTTCAGTAACTCCGTGATCATGGCGCATGCAACTGTGCCGAAATATGGGATACTCATAAATAATAAACATCCCGTTAATAATTACTCTATTGTAAGTGACCATGATAGTTTAAATAGTTATATAATTATGTTCAACGAGATTACGTCTGCGGCTGAAGGTCATAACATAGCACTTAGCACAACTTAAGTAATGCATTAACATCGTCTTGTATTCGTTCACAATCCGCCTCGTCACTGACTTCTGCATATAATTTTAGGTCGTCAGCATAAAGAAGGCAATTTGTATATTTAAGTACATCAACCACGTCGTTTACCATCAGTAAGAAGAGCAAGGGCTCAAGTATTGATCCCTGGGGTGACCCAGAGGGTGTTGGATAGGGTTGCGATACATAACAATCGTGGCGAACAAATTGCTGTCGGCCTTTGAAATAGTCGGAAAAAAATTAATAAGCTTAGAAGAGAAACCAATAGCATCGAGTTATGATAAAAGGATTCTACAATCAACCCTATCGAAGGCCTTGCAATAATCAAAGTATATTACATCTAAATAGATGTAATATACTTTGATTATTGCAATTGCTTTCCTTTATCCATAGATTCTGAGATAAATTCCACCAGAGTCGATAAGTTTGAATTTACCGACTTTCCTGGCCTAAATCCGTGTTGTTGATTACAAATATATGTCTGGACTTGCTTGAGAATAGCATTGTAAATAAGGATCTCAAAGAATTTCGCAGGCGCTGAAAGAGTGGCAATGGGCCGACGCTTCTCAACTAACGACTTGTTACTACCTTTGGGAATAGGGGTTACTCGAGTCAACTTCCACGTAGAAGGAAACCTTCGATCAAGGGAAACACATCATGTAGTAGAATAAGGTTTATCAAGTGGCAAAGAGGAATAGCGATAGTTTTTTTGCACATTTTCAGAACTTCCGGCGGTACACCATCAGGTCCCAGGGGGCCAACCGGATTTTAACCTACTAATGGCACTCTCCACGTCTGCAACAGAGAAGTCGTCAACAGCTACATGCGTATACGTTGTTGGAAGAGTGACTGGTGCTGGTTTTAAAGTAGCATTGTCCTGAATGTAGATGCCCGAAAAATGCTTCGCAAAAGCATTCGCTGCGTTAGTTACAAGATAAAATTTTACTAGAAAAAATCAACCAGTCCCAGGAAGCTAAAGTGGAAATTAAACTTACGACCCTTGAATAACATTAGATTGAAATTAAGTTAGCAAACCATTCTTTTTTCATAAAAGTCTTTATTTCATCCTACAGTTTCAGCATGGAATATACGTGTTCGCGCTAGAAACATTCTTTTGCTCTCATGATATACCATCATGGCGGTTAAAAGTTAACTAAATATTTAGTTGAAATTGGATTTCAAATATATTAACAAAATTATCGATGTTATCAACCGAAGCAGTCACCTCACTAAAACTTAAAGGCTTGTGTGGCAAGCATATGCCAAAGTCTGATAAATCAGACAAATAGTGCTGCGAAAGGTAATATCTCTCTGAGAGTTTACTTTGCTTAATCTTTATATATACAGGTGTTTGGTAATATGTATATATTTCCGAAACGTACCCATGTTAACATGTCTATATAATACTATGCCAAGGTCAGAAAATGGAAATTGTAAAAAGAAATGTCGACTTTCCATACTAACTCGATCAGCTGATCGATGGGTCATTTTGTATGGAGTCGAAAATCTTTAGAGAATATATATATATTACCAAACATCCTGTATAAATCTTCTGTGCGTGTGTATGAAATTGAACTCCTTAACGGCTGGACCGATTTGAATAAAAATTTATGTATTTAAAAATTTATGAATTTAAGTGGATTCGACAAAGGTTTAGATTTACAATTGGACCCGGTAGGTGGCGCTGTTATAGGGGTCCATCCATTCCATCATGGGATACGGGTGTTCTTAAGCGGATGAATGATTTGTTTGTTTTGTTGTCATGGAAACTGTCAAAGCGGTACGAAGTCCGCCGGTCAGCTAGTATTTAATAAAATACTCCTTAATTTATAAAAAAAAAATCTTTCCATATTTAAGTAAAAAGGTGATTGTAATTCAAACCAAAGCATATTTCCACTCGAATAATGCTTTAAAACATATTTTTTATCGAATTTCGATAGGAAAGGGTCTCTTCACTACTATACTTCAGAGGCCGTGGCGTCAGGGGCACTACTTTCGGAAAATAGCGTGGCGTGGAAGAGATTAATTAATGTAAAAAGGTTGGTAGAAGGAACCTCTCTATTACTTTCCTCTTTTTGTGAATGAAGATCTCCAAATTTACCTACATCATCATAGCCAAGACTTCACTGCTGGACAAAGGCTTCCCTAAGGATCTCCATTAGCGGTTTAAGTGTGCTGTTTTTTTAATGTCTACCTACATATCTAACTACAAGTACTTTTCTTTCTTTGGTTTTCGGGAAACAAATGAGTGGTGTGGCGCTCGCTGCTGTCCTTATACGTCATTCAGTTCAGCAGGAATTCGGTAGTATAGTTTTGTAACTCGTGATAAATTGAAGTTTTTGATATTCTGTAATTCTTTCAAAACCGGTCAAAAGTATTTTACTGCATTTTTTTGTCTGATGATGTCAAGTTATATTACAGATTAGGTTAGGTTAGGTTATTATTGCGACCATAACGCTCACGTGTCGCGGCAGCGGCCGTCGAAGCGCCTGAAGCCCTATTTTTTTTGCGCGCCTAAGGCAGTTAACACACTGCCACGCACCACGCAGCGTAGCGCGTGAATGCGTGTTCTAACGTTGCTTGTAAAAGTATCTCTGTATAGAAAACACGCACAGTCAAAGAAAATGCCCACGCACGTTCATGCAGATCACGCGTCTACAAGCGCGTAGGTGCATCGACACGGAACATGCAGCGTAGTGCGAGGCAGTGTGTTAATCGCCTAAACGACGACGAACACATATTTCTTGGAAACTACTTCGCTAATCAAACGAACTGACAAATTGGTGACTACCCCTAGTCAAAAAGCCATTTCAATATCTAAGTGTGCAAGAGTAGCGCAGCAAGAATTACGCTCACTGTCTTGGTTTATTTAGCTTCGCTGAAGGACCTAACAATTTTGCACTTTTCGCAGCAGTCTTTTAGTTTGGTAATCTTAGGGCCTTAAAAGTATAATTTTGAGACAGAATTTAGACCAATGAATGCTCTAATGGGAGGTTAAGATAAATCTATGATGTTAGTTAAGTGTTAAATTAATTGTCGTATGTAAGTAGTCTTTTTTAAAAAATAAAACTGCATAATTAGAATAATCATTTTTATACAACTTTTAATGAAATGAGACAAAATTCATCTCGTTAAAGAAAAAAGACCTGTACTCTAAGCATACGTAGTAACATTTATATACAGACTAAGCTCGAACACCTAAATGCACCGCACTTTACGTACTTACACACACACAACATGCTCGTCTGCCCGAATATTTTACAAATATTTACAATTTATTTATAAATCCGAAGTTTGAGCTTCGAGATATATTATTTTTACTAAAAAAATAAACTTAAAATACTGCCGTTCCAAACGATCGATCAGCTAGTCGTGCGAAACGACCGGTCGAACAATCGTCTCGATAATTACAGGGTTTGGCGAAATTCGTTCTTCAAAAATATTTTAAAAAATATAGTAATTAGGATTCTATAGTAGAAAACGTATAATGAGACGACAAGGACCAGTCCGACAATACAAATCCGATGGCAGCGATCAGTTTAAAAAAATATAGCATAGGTCTACGCGACGCACGCCTAGCTGACGTTTCAAACGAATAGATCTTCAATTGAAATTAACAACAGTGAAAGTAAAAAAAAAGGAGACTTAACTACTGAATAAATAAGGAGTCGAATACACTTTCACCGGAATCCTTTGGGTTGGTTAGTAGCGCGGCGCTAGCTGTGGCGCGTGGGGCGGGCGGAGCGCAGGCGCCGCGCCGCGTCGACGCGCGCCACGCGCACCACGGGCTGCAGCAGCAGGCCCTGCAGCGCGCGCTTCTTCTTGCGCAGCTCGCGGTCCTCGCAGTCGGACGCGGACGAGCGCGACGTCCGCTTGTCCTCCTTGTCCGCCTTCGCCTTGTCGTCGCGCACGACCACCTTCAGATCCAGCTGCACTTTGTCCTCGTCGCCGTCCGTCGCGTCGCCCTTGTCCTCCTCGGTCTTGATCTCGTCCGCGGTGAGCGTGGACTCGTCCGCGTGCTTCTCGACGACTGTGGTCTCGTGTTCGGAGGCGTTCGCGTCGTCCTCGCTGACGGTGCTCTGCGTGGTGTCGTCGTCCATCGGTTCCGCCGACGGGTGGTCGACGCCGCCGTTCGCTTTCGGCTCGGACTCGGAGCTGTTCGTGCGCGAGCGTTTGCTCTGCTTCCTTTTGTTCGGCCACCCCGTCCTGTTCTTCTTTTTGAATTTCCCCCTGCGGCCCCGCCCCCGATTCTCCGTGGCGCCGGCTCGTATCTCGTCGCGGATCAGATCGCAGTCCTCGCACTCGGACATCAGGCTGGAGACGTCGGGCGCGTTGGTGGAGGTGGTGATGGCGGCGTCGCCCTCCATGGCGTCGTCGGACATGTCGAACTCGGCGGCGTCCTCGAACACCTCGGCCAGGAACTGCTGCAGCCGCTCGGAGGCCTGCTGCGCCTCGCCGGCGGCGGGCTCGGGGCGCGCCAGGCTGTGCGAGTCGCTGGTGTCCTCGGAGGCCGTGGACTTGGTGTCGTCGGCGTGCTTGCGCCGGCTCACCAGCCCCGCCGACCCCAGTATGGCGAGGGTGGAAGCGTGCTCTCGCGGGGACTTCCTCGGATGACCTTCTAAGGCTAGTATTGCTGCTGTTCTCTTTTTTATTCGCTGCCTCTTCATGCCCCGCGTGCCGTACAACCGGGAAGGCCCCGGCTTCTCTTCTTTTTTGGTCGTCACTAGGTCGCTGAGAGAACAACAATTCGGTTTAAGAGGGGGTAACTGGCCGATTTCGTATGGTAACTTTGGTGCTGCTGTAGAGTACAATTCTGGAACAAAGAAAAGTAAAGATTAATAATTACGTTTTAGACGAAATTTGTTATTTAAAAAGTTTTTAAGGAAATACACCCTCACCAAAATATTGTGGTATATTTTTCACGGTGACTCGATCCTGGTCTTGCCGTCTAAAGGTCTCGAACCAGGGTTCGCTGGCCGGCACCGACTCGAAAGCGAACTCCAGCTGTTCAACGGCCGGCGTGTACTTCAATTTACCGTCTTCCCATTTCATACATTTCTCGACGGGCTCCTCGCGCAGGGGACTCACCTCGGGCTGCGCTTTGGGCGCGGGTTCCGGAGTCGGTACTTCGGGTGGGGGTGGTTTTTCTGGGACCTTTTCCTCTTGCTTCTCGACCGTCGGAACCCGGGCTTGAGCCCTCCGCCCTCTCTTTGTGACCGGAGGCGGCCGTCGTTTCCGCCTCCTCTTATCCTCGGGCCAGCTGTCTTCTTCCGAGGACTCTTCCTTGAGTGCGAGCGGCCTGGCCAGCCGCCGCCGCTCGGCGGGGGGCTGCGGGGGCTCCGGGCTCCGCTCGGGGCTGAGCGCCCGCGACTCCTCCTCGTCCGTCGACGTCGAGCTGGACGAGCTCGCACGCTTCGGGAACATGAACTGCTCCGCCTCGTCGCTGAGCACGGACAGCTCGGAGCGGCGCACCTTCCGGAACTTGACGACGAGCGGCTCGGTGCCATTGCAGGCGGGCGGCGAGTCCTTGCGCTTGGCGAACCCGCCGCTGGAGCGCAGCTTGGTGCTGACGCCGACCACCTTGTAGTACTGGCGGTCGCCGTTCCGCTTGGCGCACCTGGTGTTCCGCTTACGGTCGTGGTGCAGCAGGCCGTTGCGCGGGCTGCCGCCGTTGAGCGCACCGTTGCACACGTGCCGCAGGGAGCGGCGCTCGCCGTGCGCCGCCGCCTTGTCCAGGAACGTGGCCACGTCGGCGCCGGCGCTGATGAGCGAGTCCAGCGCCATGAAGTTGGCGTGGTCGCGCACGAAGGCGGCGTGGTGCGGCGAGCGCCGGTGCGACGCCGCGTCCGCGTACTCGCTGTTGCACATCTCGCAGTAGCCCGCCGCCTTCTGCTCCTTCTCCTCCCGCTCTTTGATCCTCGGCCGACTCTTTCGCGTCATTCTGTAACAGACGAGACTATTGTAGATCGCTTCTTAGGTTCGTCGAGTCGTGCGACCGAGGCTATCCTACTTACTTCTGACCTGCAGTGTTCGGTTGATTTAGATTCGGCAGCGGACGATATGGAGATTCCTCTTTTTCTTTGGGCGGATCAGGCTCTAGCGATATCGCTGGCCATTCATCGAACTCCTTGTAAATCGGCCTGCAAACCCTGAAAAATACGAACGCTATATTGTAATTCTCGACTGATATTCAAATGTAAAAGCGGAATTGAAGAAATGCAGATGCATACTTGTCCAAAAATTCAATCTTGATAAAATGTTTAGTGAAGTATCTGACATGCGCTTTACGCGGCGCCGCGAAGAATGTGTCATAAAGTTTATCCAATAGACTTATAGCCTGAAAGATGAATAAATATGCTGTAAAAGTATATAAGAAATTATAGAGAATAGAAAAATTTACAGGATTATTGGCATTTAATACAAAATTCATATAACATTTTTTTACAAAAAGTGATTGCTTGATAGATCAAATTCAACAAATCAAAAATATGGAAAGATCTTTAAACTTATTTTATATTACCTTTTCAGATGTTTCTTAGCACGAAAGTTTAAATACCAGTGACCCTGCGTGTGTTAGTACAGAACAGATAGAAATATACCGACGAAGAAAGTTAACAACAAGCTACAGACATGCAGAGTAGAAAAAGGAATTTAATAAAATAACAAAATGAAATAATAAACATAATATCTGAAAAAAGTATTAAGTGTATAGATGCAGGACACTTAATATTTCTAATTTAATTTTATTTGGTCAACACTGTAAAAAAAAAGACATTTAGTTTGTTTTATTGTTGGTTATCTAAAAATATTACTATTTTCTATTAAAAACAATTATTGTTAATTTATTCCATATTGTATAAAGTATAAAAGTGGTATGATTATTATTATATAATGTGGTTATATGGTAATAATGAGCGATTTTACACAATTTATTACATGAATCTTGAAAAATACTGTTTAATAAAAGATTAATTAAGCACTTATTCGAAAGTCCTTAAACATACAATGATACATTACAAGGCAATTAAATTGTTTAGCATAATTAATATCATGTAACTGAATAATGAATTTTTGTGAGAATAACTTTCTTTGAACTTGTATTTTTGTCCATGCAATGCTTAAAACCAGCAGGAAGATATCTATATATGCTGATGATTGTGTGAATGTGAGTGAGCATCTTAAGACAAATAATGTGCAAATAGTGCAATACATAGATGGTATTTTGTAAGTGAAAAATTAAGTGTGGCATATAGAAAGCAATGTATAAATGTATTCTGCAAGGGATAAAAGAATTGTGGCAAGTATAAGGCAATGTATAAATTAATACATTTAAGTGACCGTCTGACTAAATGCGGTGCAACACCGAAGGCAATGATAGTGAAGTCCAATAATATATGAAACTGTCCCTCTATTCAGGGTCGGACCGTGAGGGGGCCCTGGGCTAATACTACTTAGGGGCCCACCTAATTATCCGCACCTAACGATCCGCTACATTCCTTCTATCTTACTAGTTATAAATAATTAAAAATACTTAATAAAAATGATAAATAATGGTACTTTTAAATAATTCTAGCAAGATAGAAAGAGATAGAGAGGGAAACAGCAGAGCACGACGATCGAGATCGAATGAAAGTGTAATGGCAGCCTCATTAATTGGATTTTTTTGCATTATCGTCTATTTTTGACTTTGACTTGACTTAGCTGGGGGCCCCTTGAATATACGGGGCCCTGGGCTGATCCCCAAAAAGCCATATGGTAGATCCGGCCCTGCCTTTATTGCATTAATAATTGCCATGGAATATAAGCTGACAGAAGTAACTTTGACCAAACTGCGTACATATTCTTGGATGTAACTGTATATAAACGTGTTTGTAACCATCTTACGGTTAAAACAGTGCTCAACGGACGGTTGGTCGAGCACTGTTTTAGCCCTTAAGATTAGCGAAGTGCAACCCAGAAGACAATGTAGACTGATATGTTTGTTACCGTCTTAAAATAAGTGAAAAGCGAAACCGAAGGCTATGTATAAAATATGTGACTGATATTGGTTTGTGACCGTCTTAAGACAAATGAGCAGGTGCGATAGAAGACACTGTCGTCGAACCTTCTGCACAGTGAGCCGCACGTAGTGGGCGGGCTGCGGCGGGGGCTGCGTCCGCACCCGCTGCAGCATCGCATCGGCGCGGCGCTCAGCGCGCGGGCATGCCGCGCCCGCCGCTGGCACGCCCGACGCGACCACGTGGGTCACCCGTGACGTCAGGAACACTTCTTGTTGCTGGAACGGTATTGTTACAGGTTAGGATGCTTTCTCCAATGAATATTTGATTAATTTTAATTAATGTAAACTAAAGTTTTTATATATTTTACATAGTTAGTTATGTATTTAAATAAGTAAGCAATATACAGGTATTTAAACATAATAATGTACTTGTACTTTGGTTAGGGATTTGAATTATATAAGTTTATATGATTTCTGTATGTTTTGAATACTTAAAGAAATAAGAAACTAATGAAAAATGAATTGAACATTTTTTTTAAATCAATTTTTTAATAGTACATTTTTGATGTGTGTAATGTTATTACTAGAATTTTGATTTGTGTGATGTTTTGCATTAATATTAACTTCAATGATCAAAAAGTACTATTTTAAATAAAGAAACTTACATTTAAAAAATTAAAAAATAAGTGATTGCAATGTTCAATGCAAATTGCAATGTTCAATGCAAATTGCAATGTTGTTGCAATCCACTTAAATTGTTTTTGTTGTAGTTCTGTTTTCCTCATTATACACTTCTCGGGTTGAAACAAATGACAGTGCCTTGATTTTTAGCAAAAGGCCAAAAATCATCCATCATACTGCCGCAGTACACACATTGGTACATTACATGTGTGTTATGTCAGCTTTGTTAAATGTCTAATAAAGATTTTCTCTATTTATTTAAATTGTTTACTTAAAATAAGATATCTAGACACATTTTTGAAAGTTTGGACAATATCTATACCTATACTTTATTTATATTATAATTGATTTATGTTATATTAGAGTTTGCCCTAATTTTTTATATAACTATGCATTTGTAAGAGCAATAATTTAATTTTTTGGTTTGAATAAACTTAAGATTTTAATATTGGGAGTCCATCATAAAGTATTACTCCCAATTGCCACCAGGAAAAATATATAGATAAGATTGTTATAAATAGTTGTTTAATTTAGGTAACATAACATAGACAAAAAAACTAATATTAAAACCTTTTTCTGTGTGAAAATTTGCTGCCACTAGGTGTCTATTGAGTTGTCACATATAATTAATTTCTAAATAATTACTGTTTACATGGAATGTGACAGTATTATTCTAATGCAACTCCAATAAGAATTTGACCTAAGTAATGCTAACATGTTTGGTAAGCATACATTTGTAACCAGAGTGAGCATAATGTGAAAGTCAGCACAATAAACTGACCTAAAATGTGCACTGCATGTTGCAATGATGCTGACTTTGAAAAAGCAGTGGGTATTCTAGGAAAAGTCAGCAAGCATTAATGTTCTAACAAACAATGGAGTTGTGCGGCGGGTGTAAGTAGCAACAGCGAGTTATTGACGCGACGAACGACATCATGGAGATTTCCTTGAAATACGGTCGCCAGCGGCGGACGCCGGCGGTCGCCACAGCGCGCCCTCACTGCTCGCGCCAACCGTCCCGCGCAAAAAAATAACACACCCGTCAACCTCATTCCAAAATCACCCTTAGTATTCAAAGTATAAGATCTATAGCCACTTGAGGATGGTAAAGTAATATCAACTGTCAAAAATCAAGCATACACACGCGTAACCCGTAGGAAACTACATTTCAAACGACTTTTAAAATGGATATAGTGCACTATCAAGCGAGAGAGCGCGGCGCGGCCTCGGCCCGTTGCATTGCATTTCGCGCTGCGGCGGCGACTCTAACGCTACTCTACAAAAGATGACCTAAAATCGAACGCAAGCTTCGCGGTCCCTCGCGATACATTGGATGTTTCAAACCTTTTTCTGTACGAATCTTACATGACCGCGGTGTCAGTACGCACGTGTGAGTATTATAGAACATGTATACTTACACAAAAGCCGCCCGCTAGGCCCCCGCGCTCCGCTTATCACAAAAATAAGTAACTATATACTAGTCACTGAGGCGACCACTTCGTCACTACGAGATTTACCTCGAATCAAACCACACTGTCAAAAAGTTCACTTTACTATATAGATAACGTATTTGTGAATAGCTTATACAGTAAATAAAACCATTTTCAACATTTATAACACACATTTGCTAAGGATAATCGAAAAAGTAACAACAAACACAAATCTGTCACACAAGATGGAGATATTTCGTGTTTAGTTTTTGTTTTGATCACAAGAGGCGCTGGCGTACAGTGGAAGGGAGAAGCACTGCCATTGGCCAGCACACTAAAAACGTTCCGTTATACGAAGATAAATTTAGTGTATTTCAATACTTACTTGAGTAAAACAACTTACTTAATTATTAATTATTTACAGATATTACATTTATTAACACATAAAACACTAAAATTAGTTATTAAGCTTTTGACAAAAGAAATTAAAGTTAAAACTTCCTAATGCCATACTAAAATGGAACGTGTATTATATGACCAAAATCAGAATGCGTGTTGTTCAAATGAAAACGCTTTCATAGACGTCGTATTACTTTAAATCACGTAATTTTATACATATTTATACCAAAGTTACGTTAACGCATAGTATTTACAAGTACCTTTTTTGATTATATAAATCAGAATTAATTTTGGCGGCAAAAACACGACTGCTTTAGAACTCACCAATCCCATGTCCTGTATTCTTCGTGATATGGATCTGGCGAGTCCATGGTCTTGTATGTCTAAATAAAAGCAAAAATTTCTTCGAACTGCAAAATTAAACAGAATTATTTAAGTATTTTGCAAATTTGATAAAGGGTCAAATTTACCAAAACATGGCGCACCTCTGTTAAACTTTTCTTCAAGATTCAATGTTGAAACCATCTTTGACGTATGACTTTTTTCTTAAACTTTATTTACTGAACTTTATAACCGCCAAAATATATAATATTTAACTTTTGAGTTCAATTAATATGTTCTTAATATTCATATTTGTGTAATTACATAAGATTAAACTAGAATTAATTGCAAAATCCATTTCGTAAAATTCGTTTTATACGTCGTAATGTCAAAAACAACATGCATGACAGTTAATGAATGGAATGACAGCCAGCTGGCTACCACAGACGAAAAGATTTAATGATGAAATGTGATCTATGGGCAATGGATCGATAAAAAAATCGATACCAGTTATAATTGATCATAACGTATAAATCGAACCTTGCGAACGGCTTTTTAATTAATGATTAATAAAAAAAAATTTTTTTTCTTGCATTAGTAGTATTAGTAGTAAAATTTGGCATTTGTAGGGAAAGTTGATAAAGTCATACTTATTATTATTTTTTGTCATAAGTTGCTACTCTATTCTAAAAATAACCCTTCTGAGGTTCTTCCTTTATTGAAATAGTAAGTTAATGCTTGGGACAACTACTCTACTCATTTTGTTATTCCCGAAATACTAGTATTACACAGCCGCGCGGGTGGCGAGTGCCGTAGGCAGGCGGTACCTATATGGAAGTCCATGTATGTATTTTATTGATTGCTCGTGTTCATATGTACCGACTGAACGTCCGTCATGTACCTATCTACTGCGTGTAGCTACTCAGTTATCTAAGCAAATGCCCCGCACCGTTCAATACATCGGGCTATAGTTTTATTTAAATGTTGTGAAAACGCTCTACGTCTGGTTTTACGGATTTCCATCAGTCAATACTCGTTAGGACTTTGTTGATCTGGTTTGATTTATTATACAATATCTATACTACAATCAAAGTCCGTCGATTTATTATACGTTGATATATATTCTATCTAAGAATTTTAGTAGTTGCACCTTATCAACGTGCAAATAGGCTGAACCCACCTTACAAACTAACTGCCCACCCAACCAATATTTATTATCTTTAACCATTCCAGTTTATGGAGCTCTGCAATGACGGTAACTTCGTTCGCAGCGATCCGAGCGCAGTTTCATACCTACCTACCCGTGTTATGTTAACAGCGGCGTGCAAGGAAAATTTACACTCGTAAAATAGGTATATTGGGTTATTGTTATTAAGTTCGATTCATTCGTAGTAAACTTGAGTTTATGCTAGGGCAAGGAAGGCTCTTCGCCTTATATCTCTCTCTTCTGTGATTATGTGTACAATGTTGTGTATTTGAAAACATGTTATCTATGAAACATAGAATAACTTCAATTTATGGTTAGGTATACTCTTACAATTATAATTCTACCTCCTAAACGACTGGGCCGATTTTGGATAAAACTTTTTGTGTGATTGAGCTGTTACCTGGATGGTTTTAGATTCCCAATTGGACCCGGTAAGCGGCCCTGATAAGATATTTTGTTTAAACCATCATAGGATACGCGAGCGGGCCGCTAGTTTTTTAAATTTTAATGCTTACAGTGCCATCCATTGTTCTACAGTTACTAATATTTGTATTATATTTGTATTATTGGTTGTTCTAATAAATTAAACAAACAAATAATCTTACAGTAGATTAAAACTGCAACGGTAAGGTCGAGTCTGAACGCTTCTCAAGAGTCCGTACGAAGAAAACCTCTCATGTTACAGTTAGCAGTTCTACGTATTGTGCAGGCACTCGGGCAGACCAAAACATTCGCAGGAAACACTAAATAACTATAACTAGTTATCAATAGCTTTCAGTGGAGGTATTTTTTATGCAAATAACTATCATAATACATAGCGCAGGGGTGCCCGTGATTGTGTACCAAGACCTCAGTATCTACCTGGATACTAAGATTGCTGAGATACTGTAGCTTTATTACGCGCCGAGAAAATGTTCAATTTATTGCTTGTGGGCTGTACGTGGACTGGATACCCCTGGCCTAAATCTGTTGACCAATTTTGTTGTTTTGTCAGAGCTTCAATTTGAATAATTAGTTGTATAGCCAGTAAGTAACCCGACCGGCAGTTGCCGTTAGCAATTAGGTTCCCGAGTAGGTACCTATGCAATTCGTGGTGGAACAGATTTATCAGCATTCGGCAAATTTTTGTACCTATGCTATGGGGACATAAATATGCGTTTATCTCTACATACCATCTGCGGGCCTAGTACGAACTTTAATTAATCGTCTTTTTAATTAATTGGAATTTATTTATTTATTTATTTAACTATTTATTTATAAGATCTGCCAACATTTTTACACCAATTATTTATTCTCTAAAATACATTTTTTCTTAAACTATAGTGCAGAAACAATGACAGGCAAACACAGCATTTGTCTATACTAATATTATAAAGAGGAAAGCTTTGTATTTTTGTATGTATGTATGTTTGCAACGAATAAACTCAAAAACTACTGGACCGATTTAAAAATTTACCATTAAAATGCTACATTAGCACTGAGTAACATAGGCTATAATAAAAAATGCGGTACGGTATTAAATACATTATATTTAAGGGTTGTTCTCAAAAAAGTGGCGCCGTAACCTGTCAAGTGATGTTGTTTGGAGGTTTTAAAAATTTAAAATTATCTGTATAATTACTGTATGTGTTAGAAATATGTTTTTATTCAAAAGAATTATTGTTTGTATTATTCATTAATTATTGAAAAGTATAATAGTAAATTATAAGAACACAAATATTGTTACTAATCGGTGACTAGTGTGATGGCCGCCCGCTGGCAACACTAGCGCGGCGGCCATGACACTTGCCACTTTTTACTGCGGCTGCGTCGGTGCAAGGTGTGTTATTGTAAGCTGGGTGAAAAATAAATGATTCCAAGTAGATACCTCTGACTTTTTATTAGTTCAGAAGTGGGATCGTAATTGTACGCCCGCACAGGTGCATTTTAACGGAAAACAGGTAAGATGCATGTGTAATTTTGTAATTCACAGTGATCATTAGACATTTTCCAAATTCATAAGTGTTAATGATACAAGGAACGTGTAAGCACACCAAAAGATGTTTAAACAATTCTAATTACAGTACGATACTAAAGTATCAATTTTAAAATAAAGTTATACAATTTACAACGTGTCATACTGACTACATTTTGTTTATCTAACAAAGTTAGTAACGTTAGTACAATGCTTACATCTAATTAGTGTACAATCGAGCATATAAAATAGGTTGAGCCAGGTTGAACACACAGCATTATTTACAAGATTGCTAAAGGTATGTTTTATACTGTAAAGTAGAAAAGGAAATATTTAAAGATAAAAAAAAAACAATATTTAAAAAGAAAACTATTAATTATTTTGAACTAGTTTGATGTGTGATATATTTAACGGTTTTACTTAATTAAAAAGCTTTCTTGTTATGATAAAATAAACTTGCATAAGTGCCGTTAGTAGTCAAGAACATATTGATATTAGTAAATTAAGTTGTTGTATTAAAAGTTATTATTAATTGTTGTGTAAAAACTAATTTTGGGCAATAATTTTAGTAAAAACGAGTAAAATAATAACGGTATTTTACAGATTATGTGTCAATCGGTTTTCCTTATATCATTTTTGTATTTATCCTGTAGTTATCCTTCTTATATCCAATACTTACACTTACTCAACTGTAGGTACGTCAACGCTGGTCCTTCATAATTATGTTGGTTTAATACAATCTACTTACGTTGCGGTTAGCATTGTATGAGTTGTCATTATGTCCAATCGTTGCTATACACCACCTTTAGATACTGGAAAGCGTTATAATTCTTCTCACGTGGGTCGTAGTCGATGACAGGTTATCACGGCACTCTCGCCGTCATCGTCGTGGTCGATCTTATGCTAGACATCACTCATCGACTAGTATTACGGATCGAAGCTCATCTCGTGGACGCAGCAGAAGGCGGCGTAGATTTTATAGGAAATCTAGTTCTGGGAGTTCACGATCTCGCACACCTGTGCGACGTCGTCGCCACAAGTATCGTAGTCAATCAATTATGGATTCTCCTTTATCAAAGCAAGGATATAGTAGTAGGCGCGATGCATATTCTCGGAATAAAAATCATCGCGGCCCCAGTGAAAATACTGCACGTTCCCATAATAAACACCCAACTATCCCTGAATCTAAACCTGAAGAATCACTTATACAGACGTTAGTAATGGCTTTGAATAATAGAGGAAATGTACCCGTTGCTGTGAACACGCATATACAAGGCACTCAGAGTGTAATTTCAGAATTTGATCCAAGTAGTAAATCGCAAACCATGAAAGACTGGCTTGCTAAAATAAATGAGTCTGCTGTAGTGTATGGGTGGTCAGAGCAACAAACAATTTTTTACGCGACACCTAAATTAAGAGGTCTGGCTAAGAAGTGGTACGATGGGCTCACTTCGGTTAATTTCAGTTGGACAGAATGGCAAGAAAAATTGTTAAAAGCTTTTCCGTGTGATGAGAACTACGGAGATTTGTTGTCTGAGATGTTGAATCGTAAAAGCAGAAGAAACGAAACATTAGTTGAATACTACTTTGATAAAATCATGTTAATAAATCGTTGTCGATTACAAGGTAGGGACGCGGTAGATTGTATTACGCACGGTATTTACGATTACAATATCAGGTCTAATGTACAAGGGGCTCGCTATGACAACCCTGAACATGTTTTGAATTATTTTCGGAATCTCCCTATAAAAGCAAACTCTGAATCGATTAATAATCGGCGACAACTATCGGATGTGCAACACAATTCTGATCCATTAGTAAGAAGACCGATAGATTTATCTCAAGATCGTCGGAGCAAAAATAATGTAGATTCGTTATCCAATAGGAGGACTATTAATAATAGTGTTACTTGTTACAATTGCGGTGAAGTTGGACATACTGTGTTAAGATGTAATAAAGAGATTATTAAATGCAATAAATGTAAACGTCATGGTCATAAAGAAGCAAATTGTACTTTTAATCCCAGTAGGTCCAGCGACACTAATATTGTACGAAGTACAGATAAACTAGCGGTGACTAAGTCAGTATTAAATATAAATGAAAGTTTCGATAACAACAGAAAATATTATAAGCGAGTCCAGGTTAATGATGTTGAAGTAAGCGGATATATAGATTTTGGTAGTGAATGTACGATAATTAGTGAAGAGCAGTGTCAGAATTTAGGTATAAAATTAGAATCTAGTAAATTACCTGCTTTACGTGGGTTCGGTAATAGTACTATCACGCCAAGGGGCAGGGCACAAATTCATATTGTAGTGGATTTAGTTGACGTTCAATTAGCTGCATATGCGGTACCCGCAGCTTTGTTACCAGCCGATATCTTAATTGGGCAATCACTTACTGAAATCCCTTCAGTTAGGGCCTACAAAACAGACAAACAGCTGACTTTATATCAGGTAACGGCAAACAAAGCAAATTCCGTTGTATTGAAACTGGCTAAAGACTATAAAATTCAAAAGGACACCATAGTTGAGGTTAATTGTACATCAAGTTATACCGGTTTTGTAAGTATTATTTCGGATAGTAGACAGCAAAATGGGTCGGAGTATTTAATTTTACCAGGTCTTTATCCATTTAATCATGGCACGGGGCGTATAGTTGTCATTAGCTTAAGTGATGGAGAAATACTTTTATCTAGGAATGATATTTTGGCTAGAGGAATAAGTGTACCACAGTCAGTTTTACCTACGGAAAGTACAGACCAAAGTTATGTAATGAATGTCAGACGACTTGTTTCCGAACTAAACCCGTTAAAGAGTGAAAATATAAACGTTGACTCTGACCTAGGTTTGGAGATCAAGTCAAAATTGACTGATTTGTTAAATCAATATCGAGACTGTTTTGCGTTAACATCTAGCGAATTAGGAAAAACCAAGGTAACAGAAATGCGTATTAAATTAAGTGATCCTACTCCTGTAACGTACCGGCCTTATCGTCTTTCTTTTTCAGAAAGAGAAAATGTAAAACATATAATTAATGACCTTTTATCAAATAATATCATACGGCAATCGGACTCGGAATATTCCAGTCCAATCATACTTGTTGCTAAGAAAAACGGAGAGCGGCGTCTTTGTGTTGATTATAGGGCGTTAAATAGGAAAACCATTAAAGACAAGTACCCAATGCCGATCATTGAAGATCAGATAGATAGTTTACAAGGTCAGAGATTCTTCACAACATTGGATTTGACACAAGGTTACCATCAAATACCAATGGCTGAGGAGTCTAAACATCTGACGGCGTTCGTCACGCCGGACGGGCACTTCGAATACAATCGAATGCCGTTTGGCTTGACGAACGCGCCAGCTGTTTTCCAAAGGATGGTTCATTCTTTGTTAAATAAAAATAAAGTGCCGGGGGTGGTTGCTTATATGGATGACATTGTTATAGGTTCGAAAACTATTGATGAAGGAATTCAAAAATTTGAATGTGTTTTAGAAATACTACGTAAGGCTAATTTAACGTTGAATGTCGCAAAATGTCATTTCTTTAAAACTAAAATAGAGTACTTAGGCTTTGAAATATCAGAAAATGGTGTAAGACCAGGTGCCAGAAAGACTGATGCAGTAGCGGCTTTTCCAACCCCTCGAAACGTTCACGAGGTCAGACAGTTCGTTGGACTGGCCAGCTTCTTTAGAAAGTTTGTCCAGAATTTTGCAGCTATAGCCCGACCATTAACTTCGCTGACCAAAGCTGATGTCAACTGGAAGTGGGGAGATGAACAGATTAACGCGTTCTCAAAAATTAAGGAAATACTCACGACAAGACCAGTTTTGATAATATATAATCCAGATAATTTGACTGAGTTACATACGGACGCCAGTAAGTTAGGAATAGGTGGAATATTGTTACAGCGTGAACACGAAAAAGCACCATTAAAAGCAGTAGCGTATTTTAGTCGGCAAACGACTGCAGAAGAGCAGCACCTCCACTCATTTGAACTAGAGACGCTTGCGGTTGTAATGTCTTTAAATCGGTTTCGGGTGTATCTCTTGGGAGTCCCATTTAAGGTAGTCACCGATTGTAATGCGCTTAGGACAACATTGACGAAACGCGATCTGGTACCGCGAATAGCTCGATGGTGGTTATTGGTTCAAGATTACGATTTTACTGTTGAGTATCGTCCAGGTACCCAGTTGCAACACGCGGATTGTTTAAGCCGTAACCCATTACCGTGTACTAATGATGACCCTACGGAAAAAGCCATTTTGAGTATTCAGGATGAGCATTCACTGTCAACTGTCCAACTATGTGACCCTCAATTAAAGCTGATAAAATGTGTATTAGACAAGAACTGTAGCGAGGCTAAAGACGTAACCAATAATTTTGTACTAAAGGATGGAAAAATCTATAGAAAGGTGGGATCTGAGTTAAAATTTGTAATTCCACGTGACGCGCGATGGAAAATTTGCCAACTTTGTCATGACGAAAGTGGTCATTTCTCTTTTGATAAAACAATAGAAAAGATGCGTAGAGACTACTGGTTCTCCGGGATGACGCATTTTGTTCGGAAGTATGTTCGTGCATGTATTCCTTGTGCCTATGCGAAGGAGCCTGCTGGAAAGAAACAAGGTTACCTCCATCCCATTCCCAAACCGAGCGTACCTTTTGAATGTGTTCACATAGATCATTTAGGACCATTTGTCCGTAGCAAAGGTGGTAATTCATATATTTTAGGAGTCATCGATGCATTTACAAAATTTATAATTTTACGTGCTGTGCGGAATACAAAAAGTAAGACAAGTATTCAAGTATTGCGTGAGGTTATTGCTCTATTTGGTTCACCTAAGGTGGTTATCTCTGACAGAGGAACCAGCTTTACGTCCAGTGAATTTGCAAAATTTACGGAATCTAACCAAATTAAACATATAAAGAACTCTGTGGCCACTCCTCGGGCCAATGGCCAAATAGAGCGATATAATCGCTCAATACTAGGTTCATTAAAAGCTTTAACTATTGATACGAATGACCGAAATTGGGATTCTAATCTAAATAAAGTGCAGTGGAGCTTAAACAATACCCTAAATAAATCGATAGGTAGGACACCAGCGCAGGTCGTTTTCGGGAAAGAGACTGTTAACTTAGCCGAGAATCATTTACACGACATATCTGATAATTTAGCATTGACTGAAAATATCGACGACGTGCGTAGGGAAGCGTCAGCAAAAATAGATAAACAGCAACAGTCAATGAAGACTCGATTTGACAAAAAGAGATGCATTGCTAATCGTTACAATTTAGGAGAATTAGTTATGGTGTTGAAGCACAATCATAATGTCGGTGATAGCAATAAGTTGGTACCTCCGTATAGTGGACCGTATAAGGTATCCGCTGCACTAGGGAACGACCGTTATGAAGTGACCAGTGTTGATGGATTTTCGACTAGGAAATATAAAAATGTGTATTCAGCTGATAAAATGAAACGTTGGATACAATTTAAAGCGCATTCAGAATCAGAAAGTATTAGTGATATATCTGATGCGGAATACGTAGGCAATGTTGATTAGCACAAAGTCCTTACCCTTATCATTTATCCATACTTACCCACTTGTAGATGTGTGTAACTTATTCCTATCCTACAATACAAACCGAAATAAGCGGGCAGACCACACAGAGACTGATACACCCTGTGTGTGTACGCAGTAACCTGATTAGTAATAAACAACCTGGGATGAGGCTGATACACCCTGTGTGTGTACGCAGTAACCCGATCAGTAATCAACAACACGGGATGAGGCTGATACACCCTGTGTGTGTACGCAGTAACCCGGTCAGTAATCAACAACACGGGATGAGGCTGATGCACCCTATGTGTGTACGCAGTAACCCGGTCAGTAATCAACAACACGGGATGAGGCTGATACACCCTGTGTGTGTACGCAGTAACCCGGTCAGTAATCAACAACACGGGATGAGGCTGATACACCAGTGTGTGTTCGCAGTAACCCGATACCTTAATAACAAAATGGATGTACCCTGTACATGTACGCGGTAACACACACTAATTTTAATGGAAAGAGGCCGACATACCCTGAAATCGTGCACGGCAACCCAATATGATTATCTTCAGTGTATATTATTTTTCCTAAGCACACCGACATGACCTATCTGTGTTTGAGCGTGACCGGTTTGGTGAATGAACCATAGTGTCAAATAAGATACAGGAAATCATTTGTTGACGTTTTGCTTTGATTTACTTAATCACAATGTTGTGTAAGGTCGTGAGCCGGGAGTGAAATAATACACATGAGTGCTGGATAAATACTGAATATAATTTATTGATACATGCCTTTTAAATAGATAGTCTTACATACTAACTCCATACATCACACCTCCTTCCCATACAGAAAATAAAATAAAAGGATACATTTTATTTTATTTTAAACGTATTAACGATACAATGATAACGGTTTTCTACAATACATCAAATATTAAACATTATAGTACTTATATTAGGTACTGTCTAAAACATATATATTTTTAATAAAGTCTTTAGTAGGTATATAGGATAATATACATATCTTTAAAAATTTGACAGCAATACAACATTTCTTATCTTAATATAAAATCATTCTACTGTTAAATAATAACGTTTTGTCCTATTTTTATGAACAACGTATCTTTTATTGTCTTTTATAATTACAACATTTGGTGGACATTCTTTTAACACTTTATACGGACCAGAATATAGGCTTTGAAACTTATTTCCAGTTTCATTCTTTAATAAAATCAAATCATTTACTTTATATGATACAGGATTAACATTACGATCGTACCTAGCCTTTCTATTTAATTTACTAGCTATTAAATTGTCACGTGCTTCTTTTTGTGAAGTTTGAATTCTAAACTTTAATTCTAAGGGATAGTTATCAAAGTTGTACAGAGGATCAATCATTCTTGAATTTAGATTAGACGGTAATGTACATTTTTTACCAAATACTAACTCAAAGGGAGTAAACTTAGTCTCCGTATGAACAGAAGTGTTATAGGAAAAACACCAAAAGGGAAGCCAAGTACTCCATGCCTCTGGGTGATTACCTGTTTGGATGCGTAAATAGTTTCCCATGTGTTTGTGTGAATTCTCTAAAGCACCGATACTTTGATGGTGGTACGCGGTAGACTGTAATTGGTTAATATGTAAAAGTTTACAAACCTCCTTCATTGTAGTTGACAGAAACTCTGTACCTCTGTCTGTAGCGATTTCGTTCGGAACACCATACCTAAGAATCCAATTATTAACAAAATTCCTAGCTACCTCATTCGAACTTTTTGATTCTAATGGATAGGCCTCGACGTATTTGCTCAACTCACATTGTATAGTTAGAATATATTTATAACCATTGCAATCACTATCTAAAGGTCCTACTATATCTAAATAGATTTTTTCTAAAGACGAATTTGCTGTAGAACTAATCGTCATCGGCTCCTTAGTATGATGTGATGAGTGTTTTTGTTTTTGACACTTGTCACATCGTTTCACAAATTCAGTAACATCTATTTCAAGCTTCGGCCAAAAATAATATTTTTTAATAGTATTCACCATCCGCCTTATGCCCGCGTGGCCACTAGTGGGCAAAAGGTGGAAGTCATTCAAGATTACACGTTGATCGTCTTTATCAACTATTCTTTTTGTGTCGTTTAAAATACATACTCGTGGTCCGGACCAATCACTTATACTCTTTATCTCCTTGATTAACTTTTCGACAAAAATATTATTATTATCATTTTTAATGAAGTATACTTCTTTTATATCGATTTGCCCACAAAATATATTCAGCTCTCTCACAAATTCGCCTGGCGTCAGTTGTGATCGAGAAGCTAAATCTATAAAAATTGTATTCAATAAGGGCGCATAACTCAAACACGTACTCTCGTGACTAATCTCTTTTAATTTACGATATCGATTTAATTCATAAGCGCTTATGAAACGTAATTCAGTGAAATATTTCGGTTTGCTATGTACTTCTATAACTTTTGGGTGATCAATCCAATCGTTATTAGAAGCAATAGCATCCCGTGCTTGTCTAGCTCTTTGCCCTCGCGTCATTACATTAATTAACGCATGATTCATTTCTTTTAACTCTTCCGACGTTATTTGCAAACGAGATAGAGCGTCAGCAGCGACATTATTTTTGCCTCTCAAATATTCTAATATAAAATTATATTCCTCTAATCTTAATCTAAATTTCATTAACCGACTGGATGGATCTCTCATTCCAAATAAATAAATAAGTGGTTTATGGTCAGTTTGAATTTTGAACGTCCTGCCATACAGATATGGTCGAAAATGCATTACGGCCCACACAATCGCAAGTAATTCTTTTTCAATAGTCGGATACCTTTTTTCTGCCCTGTTAAGACTTCGACTAGCGTATGCTACAGGCCTTCCATCACCATTGCATAAAACTGCTCCAACGCCATACCCCGATGCATCAGTTTGTAAAATAAATTGATTTTGCTCTGAGAAGTCAGGATATTGTAACACAGGGTGAGATATTATATTTTCTTTCAATAACTCAAAAGACTTTTGGCACTTCTCATCCCAATTGAAAACTACATTTTTTCTACATAAATTATTTAATGCATGCGCTTTTGTAGCAAAATTTGGAATGAACTTTCTGTAGTAATTTACAAAAGCTATAAATCGTTTGACCTCGTCTACTTTTTTAGGAACCGGATAATTCTGAACAACCTTTATTTTTTCGGTATCGGGTATGACGCCGTCAGCTGAGACAATATGACCCAAATAAAGCAGTTCTTTCTGTAAAAAGGAACATTTTTGAGGGTTTAATTTTAAATTTACTTTACGTAATCTCTCGAAAATATGTTGTAAGTTACTAATATGACTCGATAAGTCTCTACTAAAACAGATCAAATCGTCTTGGTACACTAGACATTTTTCATATGTTAATCCAGTCATTGCCATCGTCATCATGCGAGAAAAAGAACTTGGGCTAGTTTTTAGACCCATGGGCATCCTCGTCATCTGAAACTGTCCCGAACAAAAAGCAGTGTACTTGCGACTGTCTAGGTCTAAACTAACATTATAATATCCTTGATGTAAATCCAAATGAGAAAAATACATGCAACCGGACAAAGAATCTAATATTTCCGTTATATTTGGAAGTGGAAACTTGTCATCATGAATGTTATTGTTTAATTTTCTATAATCAACAACCAAACGCCATTTTTTGTTTCCGTTTTGGTCACTTTTCTTTGGCACTAGCAAAATAGGGCTAGACCATTCGCTTTGACAAGGCTCAATAATTTTTTCTTTCAGCATATGGTCAATCTGATTTTTTATTTCCTCTTTTAAAGCATGCGGTAATCTATACGGTTTTGAATAAATTGGCTGTGTGTCAGGTTTTAATTTAATAGTATGTTGATAAATATCAGTGGTTGACAACTTATCCCCTTCCAAATAAAAAATGTCGGAATATTTTGCACATAAACTTTCTATACTTATTTTTTCTTCCTTATTTAAATTTCTTAAATCTAACTTTGAAAACAAACTTTTAACTCGGACTGCATTTTTCTCATTTTCCTCAAAATTACAAATAGAATATTCCCTTATACTTTGAATATCAAGCTTTATTTCTGATAAATTTAATTCTTTTGTGGTTGTGTTCAAAATTCGCACTGGTATTTTACCATTAGTGGGGCTAACTAACATACTGGCAACAAACACTCCTTCACATATTTCTTTTGTACAAATTACGCAATCTTCTACTAAGTTAGTGTTAATATAATGTATAGATTCTGACCTAGGGGGCAATGACATTAACTTGTTAGATGAACTCATTAATTTTAAAACAATCTGTTTACTTTTATCGGGCCATAACGTTAAAGTGTTATGCCTCATGTCGATAACCGATCCATACCTTCCTAAAAAGTCCTGTCCTAGAATACCATGCGACTTACACGGCAGAGTATCAAATACATAAAACTTATGATTAATACTATGGCCATGTATTGACAACGGTAAACATACATATCCGATTGCCGGCACTTTGCCACCTATACCGTTTATAATTATGTTCTCTTTGTAAAGTGGAATATTAAAATCAAGAACACATTTGTATTTTATTGCCGAAATTGAAGCCCCCGTATCAATGAGCCAACTAAACGCATAAATGTCTTTATAAAATAATTCGACACAATAACTACTGTCACAAGCTAGAATACTATAACATTTAGGCACGAAAAAACTCACTTTCAGCTTCTCTAATCTGTGTCGACGTACTAGCCTGGGGTTGCGACTGTGAATCATCATTTACTAACCTTATCTGTTCTCTAAACTGTCTCTGAGCTCTATAATTATTATTGGAACTATTACCTCGATACGCATGTCTGCCTCGGGACGTATGTCCCCGTGACGGCGGCTGCTGGAACCACTGCCTGGCACCCCCTCGAGGTTGATGCCAATTGCTGGAAACACGGCCGCGACCCGCGTTGTACGTACCTCTTTGGTAGTTCTGGTATTGAGGCTGCCTGGAATTGTTTTTAAAATTTCTATTATTATTACGTCTAAATGCCATGACTTCAGCCATATTATCTGAACCTGAAACATCCTCGTCTACCCCGGCCTGAATTGCATCTTTTAAATTATCAAAATTTTGTGCAGTTATAATAGTACCGATCCTACGGTTTCTCAATCCGTCACTAAATTGTCTAATTGCCTGTTTCTCATTGATTGACTTCAAAACGTTAAATTTTTCACTATCTCCGTCGGACTGGGAAACGGTAAGTTCAACTAACATTTCGGACAACATTTTTCCAAAAGCATCAATTGACAAATTATTTTGTTTGCAGTTTAAAAATTGCTTTTGCAATGCGCTGGCTGACTTTTTAGGTAATAATAATTTTCTCATGTCATTTATTAGATTAGGAACAGTATCATAGTTTGTTCCTAACTTTAACTTGGCAGACTGTGACAGCCTACTCTTAAGAATAAAAGAAATTAATTGCGACTGTGATTCAGCATTAATGACTGAACTGTAATATTCTATACCGTCCATCAGCTGTTTTGTATTAGAAATTTCGTCATTCATAACCGGTAATAAGGTCAAAGCCACTTTCAGATCGAATTGGTCCATTTTGGTTACGTAATCTAAAGACTCGGAATATTCACACAATTTAGTAATTTCCTTAAATAAATTATTAAAATCCTCGCAACACTTTTTTATTAGAATATTCTCCTTTTCATCTAACCGGCCTACTTTATTAATATTTTCTATATAAGTATTATACTGGCCCCCGATTAACTTGGCTTCACTAAGCTTTTTCTGTAAAATATTACCCTGTCGTCTAGATGGGCCAATTTTAATTAAATACTGTCTTATTACAAATAACTCTTTATACAATTCCTTTATATATGTGGCCATAGGAATTTAATAATTATTAACAAAAAAAATATTACGAATAGGGGAATTTAAGAATTAAATTTAAATACAATAGTTATAATAACATAGCATTAAAAATACGCACCTTTATCATTGTCAAGACGTAGAACTTCATTGTATTTAGCTGTAATATGTAAAATATTAGTACCTTTGCTCGCTTACAACATTAATTATTAGGTATACAGATTAATACAATTTTAATTTCTATGACAGGTTAAACATATTTTCTAAATAGTGTCCATTAAATAGTGTCCATTATTATTTATTTTATTATACTCGTAGTAGAATGTCGCGCCTACGCGTAGTACGTAAAAAATATTATAATATACCGCACAAACCGCACTGCACAATTTTACGCACCACACATGAATAGATACGTATAAGAAACCGCACTTTCAAACTTTACTATCTTCCACGTTTAAATCCGGGTACATGTTGAATCGCCGTCGAAAGGATAATCGCTGCCCTCTATTGTTTCCATTCTGCTCGACCTCTTGTCGAATCCACCGCAAGTGACACTTCCGATATATACGGAATATCCAGAACAGTACCCCAAGGAGCACGCAGAGCACGATGATCAGCATCAGAATATTTGTGGTGGACAAATGGAACCGAATCTCGTCGATTGGCGCACTATTTTGGCCCCCAGCTGCGTTTTGGGCTATTACAATATTTTCTTCTTTTGACTGCTGCTTTCCCATTTTAAAGTTTGCGATACACAACTGTCACACTTGAAAGTTTTAAAATGAATTGTTTCATCCATGATTGAAACACACCGAGAGGCCGATATTTACAGAAACTAGTCCTTTTACGGCCGGTGCCGGCGGCGGCGCAGCGGCGGCGGGCGCCCGGCGGTGTCAGGATCCTCGCGCGCGTGTCTCTACTTTTGGCAGGGTCGCCATGTAAGGTCGTGAGCCGGGAGTGAAATAATACACATGAGTGCTGGATAAATACTGAATATAATTTATTGATACATGCCTTTTAAATAGATAGTCTTACATACTAACTCCATACATCACAGTTGCATATACAAATGTAAGTAGACATATCCTACTGTAGTGAATAGTAAACTTTTCATCGTTTGAATAGTTTAAGGCTAATTGTAGTCTGAAAATTTGTGACTTTGTTAGAGAATAAGTAACTTGATCAATTTAATTGTCAATTAGCAATATCAGTAGTTAATCAAAAGTAAGAAATATTTTGATGAAAAATAACCAATATGATATATATATTTCCTTTCTTTTGTTTATTGTTATATGCATAATCGAATACAGTTAAATGAGGCCATTTAACAATTAAGGATGGCCGAAATGTTTGATCAATTTCTAAGCATTACTATAATAAGTGTACACTTAAATATTTTATTAAAACAAGTAGTAAAAATATTATAATGTATGTGCAATCATGTAGAAAAATAAAATATGTTGTAAAAAAAAAAAATTGTATAAAATAAGTATACAACTATAATATAACTAACTGTTGTAATCACACAAATATATTGTTCAATATTGTATTAATAATTCATTTTAATAAATTTAAAATAGTTTATTAAATGTCAGCAAAATGTTAACATGTAAAAATCAGAATGATTATCTAAGTGTATGCCTGTGGACAGGCATAGGTCAGAATGGCCGACTGTTAGAAATATGTTTTTATTCAAAAGAATTATTGTTTGTATTATTCATTAATTATTGAAAAGTATAATAGTAAATTATAAGAACACAAATATTGTTACTAATCGGTGACTAGTGTGATGGCCGCCCGCTGGCAACACTAGCGCGGCGGCCATGACACTTGCCACTTTTTACTGCGGCTGCGTCGGTGCAAGGTGTGTTATTGTAAGCTGGGTGAAAAATAAATGATTCCAAGTAGATACCTCTGACTTTTTATTATATGGTATATTAATTAAAGAGACTTTTTACATAGAGGCCAAGTAAAATTATAGAATTTTAAAAGATATATGTGGAACAAATAAATATTGGAACATCTGTTTGTCTATAACCTGGCATGTCCAAACGTGAATTTGACTACTTTGAAGTAAAATAAAAAAAAAATCTTTGATACCAAACTATATAATGATTAAATTTTAATTCTTCACATATTTTACTAGACTATACATCATCAATAATATTAATAACTCGTACTATATCGGATCTAATTGTATTTGAACTTTGTCCAGAGTAATTTTGTCCGTAGCCTGTGTTTGCACACTTCTGCAGAATATTCAGATACTATTGACCTTTTGAATACCCCGCCCCCGCCTTAAATATCGGTCGGTATTGCGCTAACGACCGGCGAGTCTGTACGTCTGAAAGTTTCAACAGCGTTCCAGAAATATTGTCGAAAAAGAGCCATTGGTATTTGTAACCGGTATGTTGTCTTTAATCTGACCTTAATATTTTCATTTCTGGTTGCACTGTTCGGTGAATAAATTGATTTAAATATGTAAAATAGTGTTTGTAAAGTATTTTAAGAGTTTGTATTAGAAAAAATTAAACCGTGGTATATTAGAGGATAATAACCGTCATTTTCTCACTGACCTGTTCTTTTTAACCTGTTTAAAATTCACAGGTTAAAGAGACTCTGACCAGGTTAAAGATTATTTTTATTTTTCTCTTTATATTTTGGTACTTCATTAGGTTCAATGTTTTCAATTCTCCATTTACTTTATTTAACATTAAGAGGATAAATATTAGTTGAGTAGTTATGATGATATTTCGTGACAATTTTTATAAGTTTTGATGTTCTTTAACAAATATTGAATTAATAAATTTTAACGGCCTAAATAAATGTTACATTAAAAAAAGAAGAAAGTAAATTTTTATAAAAAAAAATATATATAATTTAAAAACCGAGTTATAAATGCTTCTGCTTTTTAAATAGTATTTAATAAAATAAAAATTAGCTCTTCAAACTTCTTTAGCTATCTAACTTTATTTTATACTTTTTGTAGGCAAAATGCCCAAAACGACAAATAAAAAAAGTGAAGAAATGTTGGCGCGGAAAAGAGAACTAGAAAAAAAAAGATAATTTAAAAAAACCCAGGGCATTATGCGAAATATAAAGAAAATAATAAGAAAAAATACAAAACACGTAAAGAAGAAGGAAAAGTCGTTTTTATAAATAATTTGATAGCGAAGGATCAAAAAATGTTAAGAAGTAAATGAAGAGAAGAAGCTAAAAAAATCTTATAAACGCAAAAAAGAAGAAAAAGCTAGAATACAACGTTTTATTGAAAGTTATAGTCCACCCTTGAGTGACATAGAAAATAACATTAATATTGTGAGCAAAAGAATTACTAGATCTAACATCAGGTCAAGAGATATCAGCCCAACATCATCATCATCATCAGCTCATTTATGTCCCCACTGCTGGGGCACGAGCCTTCCCTATGGATGGAAAGGGAGAACGGGCCATAAACCACCACGCGGGCCCAGTGCGGATTAGTGGTTGTTAACGACTGCTAATGCAGCCGGGACCAACGGCTTAACGTGCCTTCCGAAGCACGGAGGAGCTCGAGATGATACATTTTTGGTCACCCACCCACCGGTCATCGGGACCGGCCTTTGCGAAAGTAGCTTAACCTCAGCACTCGCAGACTGGGCGCGTTAACCACTGCGCCATCGAGCTCCTCACTCCTCCTCCTCCTCGCCTGCTGAGCTGATATCAGCCCAGCAAGATCACAAATTTCGTCAGCAAGTTCAACTGAAAATGTGCCTCCAAATGCCCAACGATTGGTCAGAAAATAAGATACAAGAAAGATAAAGAAATAGCATCTTTGAGACATCATTTACAGTCCGTTAAAAAATTAATTGATGTCTATCGCAAAAAACTTTCAAGAATACAACTATCATTACCGGCACAACAATTTCGAAGAAAGAAAATGACATCATTTTCTTTATTCGATATTGTCGTACTTTTCAATTGTACATCTTATGGTTATCTTGTTGTACTTTGCACATGAAATTGTTTCTTTCTAATAATGAAAACAGCAGCTGTGCGGCTGTCAAGAAAGAATACGTGAAAAAACAGGATAAAAGGGTACAAAAAGGTTATTTAAACGATTCTCAAGGTAATCTTCATTAAAAAAAAATATCCGCCTCATCACACAAATTATACAATTTGAGTTTCGCGACTTTTTGCCGATTGAGACCATTCTGGATTTTGCCAGCTTCAATTATTTCTAACTTGCAACTTTGTTATAAGTATCATTTTAGCTAATTGGTAAGTACATTAATGTTTTTATATCGGAAATTTTTAATTATAAAATCAAAAACTGATTTCCTGCGAGCTAGCTACTCATTTAGCGCAAGAATAATACATAATTGATTGTTATTTTTCATTCGTGACTCTAACTATAACAGTGATTCTGATAACAATATATTTTAATTACCTCATGATTATATGTTTTAGTTTATTATAATTTTAGTTTCTATAATATTTTACATACCTATTACTTTATATTACTCGTACATTTTTAACAGTTTTTTTGATCCAAAGAAAATATTTCAAAAAATTCAATTATTTCTAACTTGCAACTTTGTTATAAGTATAATTTTAACTAATATATACAGCATTCAAAAAATTAAAAAGCAGTGACAAAATTCAGCGCTTACGTCAGCCTTACTGGTAGCATAGCGGTCAGTGCAGCCTTGCGGATTGCAGAAGATCCAGGTTCGATTCCTAGCTGGGTCGGGTAGGCGTTTTTCACTGTAATTTATAAGTATTTAATTCAGCTTCAGTGCAGCAATTTAATAGGTACAGTTTTGATTTTTTCTTTGAATTTTTTTATTATAAAATCAAAGACTGATTTTCTGCGAGCTAGCGACTTATTTGGCGCAAAAAAAATTCTTATATAATTGAGTGTTATTTTACATTTAATAATTATACCTAAATAAAGTCTGAATTTACATATTTTAAATGTTTTCTTACACTAACCTATTTGATATTTCATTAACCTGTAGCATTTTCTTGTTAACCTGTATGTTATCTCTTTAACCTGTGTTATTTATTTTATATAAAAGCTCTATTTCCCACATTTATGTGAGGATTCCATTCCCTCAAACTGATTCAATTTAAGAAAAATACTGAGAATACATATTTTAAAAGTAAATTTAATATTTCGCCAAATTTAAAAAATATATAATTTTAACCTGGCGGTGCCACTTTTTTGAGAACAACCCTTAACTCAATGATGGAAACTATCAAAGCGGTACGAGTCAGTAAAAGTCGTAGCTAAGATAAACCGTTAAACCTATGCCTTTTAATAGGTCTGTGGCCTTTTATGATTTTAATTAAAACCTGGATGAATTTGATAACAGATTTTTTTATTTTATTGATTAGGTACACCAACGTCAAAACACATTAAACAATCGCAATACTGATCACAAAGGTCTTGGGTCAAATGTTCGCTGATTACAGGTATACGCAGTATTTGACTTCCGATCGAACGCCACAGGGAATCTAGTAGACCGGGGACGGGGATGCCATTCCTCTTTAGAAACCCTCTGAGGATTTTTTAATTACACACACGACTTGAGGAACCCTTTAAGTTCCTCGCCGCCCACAAGTTACACTAGAACTACATCTTGAAAACGTTTCATTTCATTATACATATAAGCCATGTTCGGATCGGATCGGGGCAGACCCGTGGCATCTCAATTTGAGTCATGCAATTTTAGTACTACTGACAATGAATACGCTTTCCGGTAAAACTTTTAAATATTTGAGAGCTTCTTGGCGGGAAAGTGAAAAGACGTGATCTACATCTTTATAAAAGATCTTCTGTGCGTGTGTGTTATTGAACTCTTTCTAAACGGCTGGACCGATTTGGATGAAATTTTCTGTGTGTGTCCAAGTGGATTCGAGAATGGTTTAGATTTACAATTGGACCCGTGGCGCTGCTATAGGGGTCCATCATGGGATAAGGGTGTTCTTGAGCGGACGAATGATTTGTTTGTTTCGTTGTCATGGTTGTCAACGTGAAACTGTCAAAGCAGTACGAAGTCCGCCGCCGGTCAGCTAATAAACTTATAGATTGTGTGACTAGGGTTGCCAGATACAGGCATTTCATTTCCGGGACAATTCGAGGGCTACAAATTCGGTCGGTATAAAAATATATAAAAATAGATAATTATTTTTGTAGTTTGCGTTACTAGTAATGTTTTTCAAACATGCGTTTATATCTAAGGTAAAACCTTTAGGTACCTACCTACAAAAAAAAACTAGAGGTAGGTATTGCTGCGTCGCACGTCGCCGGCTTTACGTGTAGCATAGTCTTTCATTTATACATTATTTTGTATGCACGTTAGTCTGTTAGGTAAATATTTTATGGGCCTCTATGTGTTTTTCTATTTTGTACACTGTTTGTTGCCAGAAATAAATTAATCTATTATATCTATTCTATTCGAAATCCGGGACTATAAAGTTTAATTCCTGGACACGGGACGAAACACGTAATTCCGGGCAAGCCGAAGTGTGACTATATAAAAAAGTACTTTGTGATGTGACTGAGACGGATGTGAACTGTGGTATGTGACGATGAAGCAGCGCCATCTCTTAAAAATTTGTAAAAACTTTCATACAGCAAGAGACTAGAACTAACTATACACCGTTGGCCTGAATAACCCGAAAGATTTAACTTAACGATTCTACAGCCTAATTAAAGTATATAAAGTTATGTAACACATAGTCCTAAACCCCATAATAAAGGAGATATTCATTATTTAAAACAAATAATAATAAAAAAATATCAAGTATAACACACCCTAAGGTATGACGTAGACACCTACTACTTTCACGCAGACGCACTTACCTAGGTGCCTCGTGTGATATCGGAGCGATTCGTGAAGTGTCATGCTCGCTCCCTGTTTCTCAACTTGAGATTAATATGATTCGCTTACTCTCTGAAGTAAAGGCTTGCCCATAAAGAAACACGCTATTACTATGATTTAATTTGTATTGAAAAAGTGGGTCAATTAAAACACACATTTCGACCCATGTTAATATAACGTTATTTACTCGTACTGTCGTTAAGAATACGTGGTTTAAATCTTTCGGGTTATTCAGGCCAACGGTGTATAGATGTCGCTTTAACCATAGGAAAGACCAAAAATATGGAATACTTACTTAAAGATGTTGATGACGTAGTGGTTTAATGCTCTAAGTGAGGTAATTGTCGACATTGAATAGGGTTCCTCTGGCTTACAGAGTAAGAGTAGTTGTTCATTAACTTCGGCGAGTTTGATAGAGACACGACAGCATAGTTAGTAGTGCACCTGACCCGGCATGTCATGGGGTGCGGGTTCGAATCCAGCTCGTGGAATTTATTCAACACTTTTTTCAAAAAGTTGCTGCTTTTTTAAGCAGGTGAAAAAACCTTCACTATTGAAAAGATACTAACATATTTATGCCTACTAGATCGTTGGTCCCATACACATCCCTTAGCAAACCAGGTACTTTAAAAATTCTTTAACACTTTGTATAGAGAGTTAACGGTACCAGTGTTCGACACTCTAGCCCAGTGTTGGACCTAGTCTTCGTCGCCATCATAATATCTAAAGCAAGGAATCTGAGTATCTGACACATTTAGTGCTTATAACGAAGTGAGCGAAGTAACGATAAAATCTTAAGAGAACACAAAAACAATATGAAACGAGTAATGAAAATTTTCTTCTGTTTATATAACAATTTTATATATAATTTTCTTATATACAATTTAATATAAACAATTTTATCTTATACACAATGTTATTTCTATCCAATAAATTTAATATCTTATTTAAAATATTATTTAGTATCTATTTTTTATATCTTATCTTATCTTATATATAATTTTATCTTATCTTACATACAATTCGATATATCTTATCTTATATACAATTCAATATCTATCTTATATTAAATACAATTTTATATATATTATCTTATATACAATTTATTATATCTTATCTTATATACATTTATTAGAAGTAGGCCGAATATTGGTTTGGCCGAATACGAATATTCGGACGAACAATAAAACGCACCGAATATTCGGTCGAATAATTCGGTTCATTTACGCGTGCTTTGCTTAGCCAAACAGGTAGGTCAAAGTAAGTTAAGTGCTGTTGTTTATCATGAAAATCATCATAATAATAATTGAAGTAAATCATACTTGAGTTTTTAAACACAAAACGTAATCAATGTTAGGTAAATGAATGGATGATTTATATATTAAAAAATATGTAATATTATTATTCAATTATTATTTAAAAAAATGATAATTTCATAAAAATTAATTTAATAACGATTTTTTATGATTCATTGATAATAAGGAATGAATAAAGTATGGTACTTATAATAGTCTTTTTACAAGCCTTAGGTCTTAAAATTGTACAGCTTTTATATTCGGTAATTATTCGGCAATTGAACCGAATATTTGGCCGAATACGAACATGGAAAAATACGCCGAACATACCGAATACCGAATAATTACCGAATATTCAGCGCATCTCTAACATTTATACATTTTATCTTGTCTTATATACAATTAATTTATCTTATCTTATATACTATTTTTGTCTTAGCTTATATACAATTTAATATCTATCTTATCTTATATACAATTCAATATATATCTTATCTTATATACAATAATAACTTATTGTATCCGCGATACGCTGAGTTATACGAAGTATGCTTTAAACCCAGAAAAAACAAATAGATATAATAAATTTATGAGTACACAGTAAAAACCTGGTGTCCATGTGGCACTGCATCCAATGTAAGGGGCCCCTCTCTTCTTGCAGACACTTCACTGGTTTATCTCAACACCAGGGGGTCGACCGCCTAACTCTCTCGTTTTCGATCGCTTTGAGGGCGAGGCGAGGAGGAGGCGTCATCTTGTCATTTCGAAAGGAATATGAAAGCAATATCGAAAGCTATAGGCTATAGCTTTCGATATTATTCGATATTATATTTCGATATTATATTAGAAGGCGAGGCGAGGGCCTCGCCTTCAAAGCGATCGAAAGCGAGAGAGTTAGGCGGTTGGGGGGCTGATAGTTTGGAATTAATCTCGAGATACAGATGTGGCCCAGCTGCACTGACGCGTCAGCACAGCTGGGCCATCTGCATCTCGAGAATGGGAACACGTAACGAAAATCTAATTGTATAGCGAATTAGTCGATAATTATTCGAAATTAGTCGCAAAATAACAGAATTAGTCGGTCTCGCGTTTTTTTTTATTTTTTTTTTTATTTTTTTATTAATGGTTCACCAAACTGGTCTGTACAGTAAAAAAACTTAGCTTAGTAACGTATTACATATTAGCAAAATACGCACGTGCACGACCTTCTCGAGGCGAACACTGCATGCAATTAAAACATTAGTTAAAACAGTAAAAATAATACTCTAAAGACACATTCATTAATAAAAGCAAAATAAATTATTGAAATAAATTCCTAAAATAAATTTCTAACTTTCTAAACATCAGATTTGAAGAATAATAAGTTTAAAAGTAATTAAGGGTTTTTAGGACTCGAGAATGGAACCACGTAGCGAAGATCTGTTTGCATGGAGAATTAGTCGATAATTAGTCGCCAAGTTACAGAATTAGTCGGTCTCGCGTTCAAAAGTTATAAGTGGTTATTTGTAGCCTAGCTGCGCTGACGCGTCAGCACAGCTGGGCCACGTGTCTCGAGAATGGGACCACGTAGCGAAAATCTAATTGCATAGCGAATTAGTCGATAATTAGTCGATACATCATACAAAAATTCAGGATCAGTCGATGCCCCGTTTTAGAGGAAAAAGGCTTTCTTTTTTTTCGTGAATAGTCTAGGAGCCAGGGGGCCATAATGCGCGCAGATGGTTATTTTGAATTATTTTGCTACTTGTCTGTTGTTAAAATTATAATTTATATAAGTAACAGTATTAAGTGAGAGAATAGTGAACAATTTCAATCAGTTTCGTATTATTTCTCGATTAGTTTCTGATATACTCGATGTGTTTTGTATGACAACATTATATATCTGCTCTCCTAGTCTATGTACGTACATTCGCGTACAACTGTGTTCTAAAGAATGTACAATCTCAATGAGTACATGCAAGGTAAATATAACTAATGAAATCATCATCATCATCATCAGCCTTTCGCGGTGAATTAAAACAAGTAGGTAATAATAAAAAAATATTTATTAACATAATGTAAAACATTTCTTGAGATCACCTTTACTAAAATATTATAAATATTTAAAAAAATACTCCCGTCAAATCTGGCTGTTTGGGTAATTTTTTAATTATGTTCCCAACTTCCCACACATGTTGGAAAATGAAAACTGACACTGTTAAGAATAGGGTATCGTCACGATCTTCTTGAGGTGATGATGAATGACAATGGAGACGTAGTGGAATTGTTTTAATTTAGTTGATTTCAGTCCCTACTTATTTAGTACTTAAATATGAAGATGGAGGCTGAGATTATGATTTTTTAATTATTATTATGATTATATTGAGGATGACATCAAAGTATCGCATTTTTTTATTGCAATCTAGAAAATAGAATCTAGTATGTATCTATTTAATTGCATGATGCATATTAAGCGCACCACGTATGTACAGCCAGTAGCCTGGTTAGTCAATACATACACTTTTTAGTAACTGTCTAAATTATTACTTTTTAGTAGAAATTGTACAATAATGGCAAATTGTGACGTCACTATTGTGTTCCGTCAATTAAGTGTTAATTAAAAACTTTAGGTTACATCAGTTTTTGTTGTTGTCAACTTTCCTATTATTGAATGGATCACCGGGGCGGCGCGGCGGGCGATGGCGGCGCATGCACGATAGTCGATAGAGGGGTGTGGTACTAGAGTACCTATGTAGATTTACCTAATGCTGTTTGCGGAGGAATTAGTTTTGAACTATTCTACGTAGGTTAAACAAAATTTATTTAAGTTAAAAATAATAACCTAGGGATTCAAAAAAATATAGTTTCATTTTATCATCAGAAAATTAAATTTTTACTCTTTTTTCCCCTAGTAACGAAGAGAGGAGGTGCCCACTTCCTCATTCTACAATAGCAGAAGTAATTCTGTTGTCTGTTAAAAAAACGTGACTAATGGCGTGGTCTAATGTCTATTACCTTCTACTTCACATAACTTTTTTCGTCAATTAAAAAACTAAATATTTTTATGTTGGTGTCTTTCGGATTGTTAGTTGTTTTTAATTATCGTCTGTGTATCCTTTTTTAATTTGTTATTGTTGTGTTGTGCAGGTCAACAAATTATTCTTATTCTTATAATCATTATGTATTTTAACCACTTGGTTGAGCTGGTAACTATGGGATAACAAGGTAAATAAAACAAAGAAACCCACTTATAATACACTTATATTATGATAAAAATTAAATCAGCATTTTACATTATTATTACATCTAATTAATTTTAATATACATAGCCATTTGTAAAAATCCTTATTTTTTTACGCAGCTAATGTGTATATATCAATATGATTGAATGAAAGGAGAGTAGATAAAACGAGATAGCTTATAAAAATATAGGCGAGGGGAGGCACATTATCGGAATAAACTGCGTCGACGCAGGCACAAGGTTGCATTACTGTAGTTACACAAAAATTGCTTGGCACAAAAAAACAAACTTTTATAAAGTTAATTTTTACTATTATTTTAAAGTGCTAATTGCTACACTTAAGCTGAATTAAATATTTATATAAAATACAGTGAAAAAATTAAATGCCTACCCGACCCAGCCAGGAATCGAACCAGGATCTTCCGCAATCCGGGCGGCTGCACTGACCGCTATGCTACCGGTAAGGCTGAGACGTAAGCACTGAATTTTTCTAATGCTTTTTGATTTTTGAAATGCTTTAGAGCGACATAAGTGCCATCTATCCAACGATCATTGCAACCGATGGACATGCAGATTCATCTTTGCAGATGAATACCCCAAATTGTTATCAACACAACACTATAGTAAATTTTTACTTTTTTATTTTATTTTAAGTGCTAATTGCTACACTTAAGCTGAATTAATTTAATTAATTTTCTGACTGGGTCGGGTACGGTAGGCATTTAATTTTTTTCACTGTATTTTATATAGTTGATAATTAGGGTTTGACCCATGTAACCCATTTGTGTAGACCCAGGTTTAGCTCTATTCGATATCCTCGTTTGGGCACGTAAATCTGGGTTTAAGACGTAACAGTCTCAATACGTAAATTTTAAGAAAATTACACTTAATTTCTTTCATTAACAAAGACTTTTCTGAAGTATCGCTTGTAAAATAATCAGTAAATTATTATTCTTTATTTTTGATGTAGTTACTTACCCATTTTGAGAATTTAACATAAAATCAAGCAATAGATATCCTTACAAAAACACAAATGTTGAAAAAATTTCCACGAGCAGGATTTGAACCTGCACCCTTCTGACATACCGGTGGGGAGAAGGTTCAAATCCTGCTCATGGAAATTTTTTCAACATTTATGTTTTTGTAATTTGTTCGCAACAAAATTGGCGTTAAAAATTATTTGAACATTTGATAGATATCCTTGTTAATATCGTATACATTAATCAAGAGTTATTTTATTGCCTCATAGGCAAATTCTACTACTAAGACAAACTAAATACAAAATGTACATAATATTTTTAATGACAGTGTCATTTAATATAATATTGATGCAACACCAGTTTGCACATAAATAAAGTTGTATCGAAATTATTCTAATTAATTTTATGATTCGACAAATCACAGTCGCCATCTTGAAGAAAGGCTCGAGAGGCTGGAATATTGTACAAGGAAAGGCGAAAGAAGAAAGTGATGACTGGAAACAACTAAACAAAAGAAATATAACATTATAGCTTTGAGCTGTAAAATATGTTATATTTTTTTTATTTATAATAACAAACACATTTCAACTACTACTGTATACTAACTGGACATTGCACTTCAACATTTTCACTGACTAAACAGCTGTGGTGGGTACCGTACATAAAGTAACGTCAGTCGAATATGACCATTACAGCCTAACAATTAGGTGCTAATTTAATTGATAAGCTGAATGAGATTTTAGGCGCTCCACAGACAGGGTAACTATAGTTGCACAAACTGTCAACTTTTTTTAAAGTTTTCGTTGAAAATGCTAGTTGCAGCAACAAAAAAAACCCAGTTTTAGATATTTTTACGAACTTTACAAATCTTTGATCAACAGTCAGTGTTTGCTATGAGGGAAACCAGCAACTTGACACAACTAGTACAAAAGTTAGCCGCAACGCTATTTGAAACTGTTCTCGACAAGTTTTCAGTTGCTGCACTTTGGATTATTACTTGTGGATCATCGAAACTCGCCACTAGAGTTGCTTTAGTTTCGCAGTTCCTTTAGCTTTTATGAAAACAGCTAGTTCGTATTACGGCTATAGGCAACTGCTTATAGCCGTAATACAGAGATCAAAGTAACTGTCTGCGAAGCGCCTTAGTTGTACAGTCCACATCAAAAGTGTATAGTTTCAATTTGCCTGTACATTAACGTCTGTAAGCACTTAAGTTCCGGATATTGTGGCCCCGCGCTATTCTAAGTAATGAGGAGCGCTCGTGAAAATTGTCTTCTACGTTTAGACATAAACAGACACAATTCAGTTTTTTTTAGAACATTCTATATACATGCAGCATACTTTCAAGATAATGTCAAAACTAAAATCACCAAATTACCCGAACGACAGAGAACGTAACTTGTGAAACTAGCCGACGATAAAAACTGATAGGGCGGAAAATTTCTCGAGTGGCAATCGCAGACGATGCGACGTGGTTTGTTTATCGCACTGCATCATATTGTAAGACAATTTAGTATGTTATGAACACGTAGTGTGAAGAACTTGGATCTGGTGAAGGTCACGGTATCAGGATGGGTGTGCGCTGTACATGATTAGTAGTGAATTTGTTGGGGGAGTACTGTCCAGCATTGGAGGTATTCTAAAGGTTTTCCAAGCATGACAAATAAATAAAATTAACTATTGTGCTAATAAAATTATGTGTCCTAACGTTACAATAATAAAAATGTCGACATGAAAATCTTGAATAAATTGTGTCTGTCTAGAACTCTAACAATTATGAAATAAGACTTAATTTAAAAAAAACTCTAAACTCACTTATCATCAGTCTCAAATTCAACTTTACAGAAAGCAGTCACCAAATCGTACATGCCACCACAATCGGAAAATATTTTTTTGAGTTTTAATTATTTCATAAACACCCATGTTTGGTCATGACTATAATTATTTACTATACAAAATTCCTAACACGGCGTCTAAATACATGTTAGTGTGATTGTGCTTCTTCGCTCTCCCCATTCGAGTCTCCGTTGAGGACGGGCGGCGCAGGCGTCTTTATAAGGGGTGCTGGTATCACCTGCAGAAAAAGTGACGTCATTAGATTGAGGAAAACTATTCCATTGGCCTGGAGGAGAGACCTCTGGCCGAAGTGGAAGCTGATGAACACATACAATTTGCTATTTTATGGAACCACACGATAGTTACACAGTGACATTATTAGCTATAAACACGAAAGTGACTAATTCAAACAACTTACAACTAGGGAATCCAATCCCGCACTAAAATATCAATAACGCAAGTCTGCGGGATTGAAGTCATGAGTCCCGCGGGGGTCCGGGTTTTGCAGGACTGACAAAAAAAAGCTTTTAAGTACTTAGTTTTCTTCAAGAATACAATTTTATCATTCGATTAAGCTAAAATTGCTGTACAGCTTTAATAGACATATGTTTATATTTTGTAGTGTTGATCTAACCTTATTAATACTCTGTAATATTTTTAGTATTTCTCTAAATCCTGGCTTTTTAATAGGTAATTTTCTAAATTTATTTATTTATATATTTGCCAAAAAAATTGGGGCAATGAGTTTCATGGAGAAAATGGTTTAATCACCTGTTAATGAGCCGAGACCGAGACGAATCAATATTTAGAACTTCCGTTAGTGCAAATTTTCTTCGAATTCTATTTTTTGCAGTCCCGCATATCCAGCGCATCCCGCAAATATGGGATTTTGCGGGATTGGATTCCCTACTTACAACAACCATTTGATGTTAGGGTGAAGTACGTGATGATTTCACTTTAGAACATGTTTTCATGTCCGAACTAAGTATGTCTACTTTCAAGCTAACATATAAGTGTTTGAAATGATTAATTTGGGTATTTGTCAATAAAGGGAGTAACTACTCTGACATATGTTTTAATACTTTGTAAATACGCGCCACTTCTGTTTATATAAAGCAAAACAGTTATTTCAAAAGGTGAAAAAATTATTTTTAAGTATAATTTTTTTAATCTTAATTTACCCAGCTTCATTGTATCTATGTTAAAGCTTACTTTAAAGATGTAACAAAAGATATTGTCTGTTATCCGCTTTAACTCAATGACCCCTAGACTCCCGTAAACATTGTACCGTTAAAAAAAAACCACCACATAATTTTGAACAAACGTTCTAAAAGCCAAACTTTCTAACACCCACTAAACAGAACCAACACCAAAAAGTATTTAACACCTCAGCCCACACACCACATCGCCCACCAAATAAAAAAAAATTGGTTGCAACTTAACTCGTTTTGTTGTTCGGCCATACGTTATGAATCATTAGGTACATATTTTTATACTGCTTTAGGGTGAGGCCTTGGTAAACTTGAAATACCACTCTTATACAAATAATGAAACAGAAATATAAAATTACTTCTAATAACAAATTGTCCTACCTATACAATACTGTTGCAATTCAAAATATACTGATTTTTGACATTTTACCGTATATTCATAAAAAATTCAGTGAAAAAATTAAATGCCTACCCGACCCAGCCACGAATCGAACCTGGGTCTTCCGCAATCCGGGCGGCTGCACTGACCATTATGCTACCGGAAAGGCTGAGACGTAATCACTGAATTTTTTCGCTGCTTTTGATTTTTGACTGCTTTTTAGCGGCAGTAGTACAGTAGTGGCAGTAGTAACGGTTCTTGCAACCTATTGGCTATGCAGATTCAGCTTTACCGATTAAATTGTTTCACTGAATTTTATAAATATTTAATTCAGCTTAAGTGCAGCAATTAGCACTTAAATTAAAAAAGTAAAATTTTACCGTATTATAAGAATAGTACGGTTTCATTTTAAATTTCAGTATATTTTGAGTTAACTATAGTATTGTATTGGTACTATCGGTAGTGCGATATCAGTGTCATGGTTATTGTTCTAAGACGTTGTCTACTATAAATAATATTCGATTGTGCTAGTGAAAACAACTTAAATGAATAATTAGATACAGTCAACACCAGAAGTAGCTGACCGTAATAGGTGCTCAAAGTGTCCGAATATTCAATAGAGAAGCAATGTCATTCAAGCGATGGCATGGTGCATTTTTGATTATTTACCTGATTTGTTTAAAATATATGACAGACAGTTTTGTTTTAATGTTCAGATAATTGAAAAAGTTATTTAAATATTTTTGTCTGAATAAAAAATGTAGCCAAAATAATACTCTGATCATATAAAAATGATTTATGTTTTTGTTTACTTAAATTACTTTGAACAATACACATATTAGCTAGTATGACTAAGTCAAGATGGGAAACATGTGATTACTTTCAAACTACTTACAATAATTAGGGAAAATTTACAACATAACAGCTTTATTTATATTCAATTACACTTTATACTATTATGTTGATTTGCATTTGCGCCATATTCATAGGAGCAGTTATATTGCTTCTACTTATTACAAATAAATTATTAAAAAAAAATGAAAAAAAAAAACATATTTTAAAACCTGTAAATAAGCAACCAAAGTAGGTACGTATGCGTAAGCGTAAACTTAGGCCACTTTACGTGGCGGCAATAGGCTGAATAGGGCGGGTCGACGACTTTACGCAAAGTGGCCTAAGATTACGCTTACGCATACGTACCTACTTTTGTTGCTTATTTACAGATTTTTTAAATAAGATTTTTTTTTCATATTTTTTTAATAACTTATTTGTAATAAGTATAAGCAATATGACTGCTGCTATGAATATGGCGCAAAAGCAAATCAACATATTGTATAATAATGTAATATAATTAAGACCTATATTTGTATTCAAATGGTTATTTTACAATTACTTATAAAGTATTAAAAAATTCGGAGTGGTTGACAAGCTCTACAAAGATATTTTTTAAACACTTAAGAGCTCGAGCGCGCGAATACCAGACACAATAGAATTTTAATTGTTATCGGCCACCTGGTGGTCGATCGACGCTCAAGGGGTTATATATATTCAAATATATTTATTTATTTTATTTTATATTAAACAAATAATGCTGTTTGTTCGTAAATATATTACAAATATGTTATTATTACATAATGTAAGATATATATCATTCTATGGATAATGAAACAAATTAGATCAAATCCTCCAAGGCCACAGCCTAAAAGATTATTATTCCGAACCATCATGCTGTAAATACAATCTAAGGGGAATTCACAATGCGCTTACGCAATGCTACAGGGTGTCACTCATCGATTTACATTTTATCATTTAAAATTAAAATTAAAATTTGAACTACCTATTGCATTTTTAAATTATCTATAAAGCACAACTATAAACATCACCGTAATACCATAAATTTACAAAGCAGTTTAAGGACCTCTTCTTAAATTTCTTTGAAAAGGTAGAGACTATAGTTTAAAAAATACTTTGACAATATTTTGTTTAAATTTTGAATTTGCAATTAATATCTATATATTAATACAGAAAGAGTTATCTTCTTGCCCGTTTTTAAGCACAATGCGCACACGGAGATATACTGAATTCGGCATTGTTTATGTTTTTATGAAAAAGGAGTCCTGTCATTCAACATTTATGTATATAATATGTGTTACATTAAATTGTAAAACCATTGTATGTTTTGTGAACTTTCGTCTAATACTGTAATCGTAGCGTAACACCCTGCGCTCGCCCCGCTAGTCTAGTCTATGGTCATGCGCGTTTCCTTCACACTGTGCGTACGTGACGTCGGCGCCGTCCTCCGCGCCCATCTGCCGTGAACCAGACACACGCCGTCAATATCCACTCTTCAGCACACGGAATACAGTTTAAATTCAAACGTCGATCATCAATGGACACGATATATGCAGATGCGTGAACCCTTCGATCAATAGTAGTACTAGATTAAGGATCTGAGTTAAAAAATGATGACAATGGCCGTGTTTGCTCCTCACTTATACATATAAATATCTTATTACAAAATGTAAAAAAAGGTTATATTGCATCATCAACTTATTTATTATAGACCTACCTGAAATCACGAACAAAAAGGTCAATTAAGATTTACATAAAATTTTACTTAATACTGTTTTCGACATTCCTAATTTGAAATAAGACCATAAAAGAGTGGTTCAATTTCTAGGGCTGTTTTTAAAGCGCTGCTCGGGAATCTAGTACTATTATTGATTGACGTTTGATCCAGAGCCACGCTGGCTATATCCATCCTTTAGTACAGGACATCGAGTTCAAATTTAAACGTCGATCGATAATGGACAAAATATAGGCAGTTATGTGTGAACTAGAGACACGCTGGCAATATTCAACCTTTAGTACATGAGATAAAGTTCAAATATAAAAGTCGATCATTAATGGAAAAGATATAGGCAGATATGTGTGAACCAGAGACAGGCTGGCAATATCCAACCTTTAGTATATGAACTAAAGTTAATTTTAAGAAAATATCAATTTTAAAAAGAAAAGCCGCAGATATGTGAGAACCAGAGACACGCTGGCAATATTCACACTTTAACACACGAGATAAAGTTCAAATTCAAATAGCAAAAAATAATCAGCCAGCAAAGTTGTAGCGGCGAGCATCTGTCGCTGTGCGTTGATGACTAGAAGAGGACTTTTAGTGGAATATACTTTTGAGATATCCTATTATTCTTGCATTTATTACAAAACAACATTTCTAACATACCCATGCCCAATTTAAATGAGATTGGGCATGGGCATGTTAGAAATATTGATCGTTTATCACTTTAATTTAATGAAAAATGTGCCTACTCACAGTCGTTGAGTGCAAGGGCGTCGAGCGAAAATAGACCATAATATGTATACAGGAGGGGCGTTACACTATGTCAACGGGGTTGGAGTACGCTATAATGAACCTTATGCGTTGGGGTTAGTGCTCACCGCGGGCTTGGGGCGGTGCGTGTTACAGGCCACGGCCAGCTGGTTGGAGTACGCTATAATGAACCTTATGCGTTGGGGTTAGTGCTCACCGCGGGCTTGGGGCGGTGCGTGTTACAGGCCACGGTCAGCTGGTTGGAGTACGCTATAATGAACCTTATGCGTTGGGGTTAGTGCTCACCGCGGGCTTGGGGCGGTGCGAGTTACAGGCCACAGCCAGCTGGTTGGAGTACGCCATAATGAACCTTATGCCTTGGGGTTAGGGCTCACCGCGGGCTTGGGGCGGTGCGTGTTACAGGCCACGGCCAGCTGGTTGGAGTACGCTACAATGAACCTTATGCCTTGGGGTTAGTGCTCACCGCGGGCTTGGGGCGGTGCGTGTTACAGGCCACGGCCAGCTGGTTGGAGTACGCTATAATGAACCTTATGCGTTGGGGTTAGTGCTCACCGCGGGCTTGGGGCGGTGCGTGTTACAGGCCACGGTCAGCTGGTTGGAGTACGCTATAATGAACCTTATGCGTTGGGGTTAGTGCTCACCGCGGGCTTGGGGCGGTGCGAGTTACAGGCCACAGCCAGCTGGTTGGAGTACGCCATAATGAACCTTATGCCTTGGGGTTAGGGCTCACCGCGGGCTTGGGGCGGTGCGTGTTACAGGCCACGGCCAGCTGGTTGGAGTACGCTACAATGAACCTTATGCCTTGGGGTTAGTGCTCACCGCGGGCTTGGGGCGGTGCGTGTTACAGGCCACGGCCAGCTGGTTGGAGTACGCTATAATGAACCTTATGCGTTGGGGTTAGTGCTCACCGCGGGCTTGGGGCGGTGCGTGTCGACGGCGGCCACGGAGAGCTGGATGTGTTCCTCGCGGCACCCGTACGCGACCGGCGTCAGCTTGATCACCGTGTGCAGCGGTACGTGCAGGTACGGAAGCTCCTCTGCAACGAGTACTTTAATATCACATATTTTATTCAGCTCTTTGCTTTCGGGCAAATGTATCGCTGAGCTACGACCTTTTTGCACTGCTGAAGCACACACACATGCCACATAATGTAGTCTTATATAAAAAAATTCATTGTATTATAGTTTTAGGTGTGTATCTATCCTATCGATGTCTACGTAAACAGTGGGCATTATTAGAACTGGATGTAACATTTCATTAAAATTTACTTCTGCTGTTCCGAGTTTTTTTCGATACAAAGAAATGATCCTAACATAAAACAGATGAACCGCAAATTTTTTTTGTGCCATTTGACTAATTTTTATGTGCAACTCACACTTGGACAAAAAATTTTTAATTCCAAAATTGTTTTTACAATATACCTAATGGTTCCAAAGAAAGATTCCTGTTTAATGTTTTCGTTTCAGTAAAAAAAACACACTATATCCAAGGAAACAATCTAAAACTATAGACTAATATATCTATGCTTATTTTTATTATTTATGAAAATCTATTCTGTACATGTTAAGAATCATTTGACATTTCAGTATCTCATACAAACTTAAAAGCTCCAATACTTATAAACGAATAAGCCAATTTTTAATCGCCATCATCAGCCTACATTATTCCACTGCTGAATATAAGCCTCTCAAATTTTCTATCCTAACAAATACAGAGATGTTAAAAGTTAATAGAGCACATTTTAAATCAAACAGAAACACTTAAAGCGCACTGACCAGCAGATTTGTCGAGGAAGTAGGCGAGCAGGCACCGCATGACGGCCTGGTGCGACACCACCAGCACGTTGCCCTGCCGCTCCAGCTCCATGATGACGGGCTCCAGGCGCGCCACCAGGTCCTCGTAGCTCTCGCCGCGCGGGTAGCGGTACGCGAACTTGTGCGCGTCGCGCGCGTTGAAGTCCGACGGGTACTTCTCTTGGATCTCCGCGTATGTCATCTCCTCGCAGATGCCCTGGAAGGGCGAATATAAGTTAAAAAAGATTCGGTGAAAGTAGTTCGAAAAGTTGGTGTAGGCCATACTGATAGCGGCCGGCGCGACTGAAGCTCGTTCTTATGGCTCTGTATCGCTTCCTCGCTATAGATCCCACGTGGTGGTGAGATCAGCCGAAATAGAAATCGGAAGAAAGTAAGGGACTTTCTTCTTCTTCGCTTTATCTTTGACGTTTTAGTAATTTTACTAGATATACCCTACTCACCTACTAGAAATACTACTACGGACCTACTGTATCTTTCACTTGGAACACAGTAATGCAAAACAATACCACGAAAAAGGTTTTAGTGTGGTCGCCATCCAGTCGAATTCCGGACAGAATCCTAATAACGAGCCATATGACGCATTCCATCATGGACGTTAGAACCCGAAACTAAAGGCCGAGAATATGTTGCGTTTAGATGTACTGTAGACTGAAGCGACTAGATACATCCAGAAGGTCAAGACTCTGAGACTCGAGACTGGAGTAAATGCTGCGATTAGATCTACCAAAGAAATAGTCTCTATAGTTACACTTTTCTGAGAAACTCACCGCATCGTTTTCATTGAGCGCCTTCCACATTCCTTATGGTTCTTAAACATACATAAAGGTCTAAATGACACGCTGTATCCAGAAGAACCAGACTCTGCGACTTGAGGTCGAGGATTACTGCGTTTAAATGTACTTATCGCGTCGATTTCATTAAGCGCTTTCCACCCCTCCTGCGGCGATTTGGCATCCTTGACGGTCTGAATGGCATGCCGCATCCACGAGATCCAGACCCAGAGGCCGGGGATCTGATGCCTTACCATGTACTAAACACTGATTATAGTTCAACCTACCGCGTCGATCTCATTGAGCGCCTTCCACCTCTCCTGCGGCGCTTTGACGTCCTTGACGGTCTGTATGGCGCGCCGCATCCACGAGGTCCAGACCCGGAGGCCGGGGATCTGCTGCGTGTCGATGTAGCCGGCCAGCGCGGCGGCGTACTGGCGGCCGCGCGGGGACAGCTCGCTGTCGCCGCCGATGCGCCCCACCATGTTGTGGAGGCTCTCACCGTGCTGGAACACGTCAGCACCAGATCATTTTATGTCCCTACTGATAGGGCCCGAGCCACCCTTATGCACGGAAAAGATAACAGTGAGAACGGGCCATGGGACAGCGGCGATGGGTGGGACACTTCCAGCTGCGTTGCACACGGAAGACTGGGGGACGCCCAAACTATCCCCGGCGTCTATCCTCTGACGGGCCGTTGCGTTGTTGCGAGGGAAACTAGGTGCTTGCTATTCGTGATCCCGAATCCCCGTAGCAAAGAAAGGATGGTAGAAGGTTTTTGAGTGAGTATTCATCACTTCCCTTCATCAAGATTTAGAGTAGCTGGACGAGGGAAGAGGAGGAGACTGCCACATAACCTGGGTTCACCCTTAGCCCCGGTGTATGCGCAAAGCATTACACCTAGTAAAGGGAGGCTGGGCCATAAACTACATTACGGGCTCATGCAGTGCTGTGCAGTAGTTGTTAACGACTGCTAATGCAGCCGTGACGCGTTGGTCACGGCTAGCTGGCGACGCAAAGAATCGGCTTTACGTCGAGATGTTAAATTTTTAGTCGTCTATCCGATGATCGACCTATGCGAAAGTTGCTTAATTTCAGCAATCGCAGACTGGTCGCGTTTACCAATGCGCAATTGAGCTTCTCATGATCACATGTAAGTTAACATCATGAGTGACATTAATTAACATTACAGGCTTCATGAATATTATGTATGACCGGCGGACTTCGTACCGCTTTGACAGTTTCCATGACAAAAAAAAACAAACAAAACGTTGACAGTTTCCATGACAACAAAACAAACAAATCATTCGTCCGCTTAAGAACACCCGTATCTAAACCAAATCCAGCCGGTCCAGCCGTTTAGAAGGAGTTCAATAACACACATGCACAGAAGATTTATATATATATAAAGATATAGGGAGTGCGATGTGAGTGTGTGTGACATATACTGTACGTACACACATACATCATCATACAAATAAAGAAAAATAAACGCATTAAATTAGAAACCATTTAAGTACATCATTAACTTATTATTTCTTTGTCATTGCTGTTGACCTATTTTATAAGCAATCGCCTATAATCAACTTGAATTTACAACAGTATTCGTTATTAATGTGTTTATTACATTTTTAATGTAATCTTGTCAGTGATTCACCATAGGAGAGTACGTTGCCATTATTATCACTGATGGTAAGCAAGGATAGGCCCAAGATGTAAGCGAATATCACTCGGAAACTTCAACCACTGATAAACTGACTATCTTACATCTTTCTATCTACACAACATGATAAAATGGTGGTAGCTAGCCAAGCGAAGCAGGTCACGTGGATCAACCCTTACAACTAACCAAGCCGAGCACAATAAGTTAATTAAAAACATTTTCTATGCAACATAAATTGTTGATTTACAGTTGTATCAACAAAATGTAAACATTTTTGCAACAAACCAATGTAGTTAGAGTTCACAACGTCATACAATGACCCACAAAGATGATATTGTTTTATTGCAAATTAATATTCTATTTAAAGATATTCTATATAAGGTTAACGGTACAAGGTAGCATGTAATGTAATACATGTAATCAGATGCTTTTGTAAACTATAATTTAATAATATAACTTTTTAAACTATCATGGTAACTTACATTAGAATAAATATTGTTAACGGGATTATTACCATGTTTTTTGTTGTGTTTGAGTATGCATGCAACTGTGCCGAAATATCAGATACTCAAACACAACAGAAAACATGGTAATAATCCCGTTAACAATATTTATTCTAATATAATTTAATACTTTAATAAACAAGCTACTGGTCACTTATTGGATACTATAAAAACCCTGTCTTCTTTGAATAAATCAATCAGTTAAGAATCGACTTCCGTTGTGTTATTTCGTCTCCCGATGCCACACATCTCAAATACATTATTTCTTTGCCATAATTTACATGTCAACATAACAGATTACATACTAACAAAGAAGGATTCTTGCTGTATGGATTATTTTCTGTTGATATAAAATTAAATCAGCCAGTTGGTTGGTTTGTAAAAAAAAGCATTAACAAACTTATGACAATTTTAACCGCCTCTGTGGTCTAGTGGTTAGGACCACCGACCGGTCTCAGACCCAGAGGTCCCGGGTTTGATTTACAGCGTATATGTTTGTATACTCAGTTTGGAATGAATCACCAATGTTGCATCTAAAGAAGCAGCTCTAATGGCATATCACGGCTACGTGTCGTCATTGCTGAGGTATGGGCTTATTCTATGGGGAAACTCTGTTGACATCCTCAGAGCGTTTAGGGTACAAAAGAAATGTATTAGGTCAATCTGTGGAGCAGATTTCCTAGATAGCTGTAAGCCATTGTTCAAGGCATTAAATGTTTTACCCCTTCCCTGTCTTTACATTTTTGAAATAGGAATCTTTGTTAAAAAATATAGCAATCTATTTCAAACTAAGAATAGATCTGAATATAAAGGCAGAAAAAGAGAAAATCTATGTATACCTGACCAAAGATTAATGTTATATTCAAGGAACGTTCATTGCATGTCTATTCGAATTTTCAATAAATTGCCTGGTGATATAAAAATACTGACATTGTATAAATTTAAATCAAAATTATTTCAATTTTTAATGGACAAAATGTATTATACAATTAACAACTATTTAAATAATAATATTTGACATGCTATATTTTAATTGTATTATCGTTAACTATGATTTTATTATAATTTGTTAGTAATTTAAGTAATGTAATAGAATGAATAATAATTTAATTAATTTGAATAATAATTTGTAATATGTAGATTAAAAATAATTTTGAATATTTGCACATCTTATATGATAAAATATGCTGGTTAACATTTAATTCTAAGAACATTTTTGTACCATATTTATGCAAATAAATATTTGATTGATTGATTGATTGATTGATTGGTTGGTGGTAGCCTTGTTCGTCCGCCTGGCTAGCTACCACCGTCTTATCTAAATATGTCGCCGTAACAGCAATGTCTGTAGCATTGTTGTGTTCCGGCAGCTAGAGATTAGAAAGCCAGTGCCTCAGTAGTTGAGGATTCCGGGTGCAGTGCGCTTCCACCTTTGGCCTTATCATCATTTAACATCAGCAGACATAAAGGCAATGTGTTTACCCATAAAAAAATACTTATCATTAATGTTACGTCTCTTGTGTTGTATTTAAGTTGATATTTCTATGTCACAAATGATAATGAGTAATGGCCGTTTACTCGTCCGTTTATGTACGCCATCCGCGTTAGCGTGCATTCTCTCTGGAATCACGTGTGTCCAGTGTGCCGCGATTAGTAAATAGGGCCATAAACTACGAGCTCAATTAGCTCCCGCTTGTTCTGATAAACTATCACGACACGTATGTAAATGCATCGATGTACTGTGGGGTTAGTTTTAGTTATGTACAGTAAATGGCAGTTTTCTAACGATTTCAGAAATTTTCGACTTTCCACATTTATTTTATTACTAATAGCTATGGGAAAGATAACGCCTTGGTGGCCGAGTGGCAAAGCGCTCGTTTCATGTGATTAAGCCATTACCCATAAATTGTAGTGATGGCTTGAATTCAAAGAATTGCCCAACAGTAGGACAGTTATAGGCTATGAACTACGGAAGAGATATACCTACTACTAATACAGTAAGGTAGTCAGCGGGATCATACGGCTTTATTTAAGTGGGGTTATTTAACCAAAGAAGTCATACATAACGACAGAGGGATGGGCTAAATTAAATGTGTGTAGTAGTTAGTTTAAAAGTAAATAAAATGGAACAATGTTTACATTTTAGAGCACAGTCAATTTTCAATCAATCAGGTTGGATTGGAATAAGCTGATGTTGTCTAACAGCCGAAATTAATAACCTATATCTGGTAAGAGATAGGCCTATCTTAGTTTAGTTACCTAGCAACCGCTGTTATTTTCCGATAATTAACAGAAATAACTAAGCAACAAAGCTCTTGTAGGCCTATCTCTTGCTGAGGATAGGTTATTAATTTCTGCTGTTAGCTTCCAACATAAACCAATATAAAAATAGACTAGATATTTCAAAAAACATAAAATGATACTACAGTATATTACGATAATCAGGATAGGCACTATTAGTTGTGGCAACTGCTTGCCTGTCAAAATCATAATCTATATCTATATATATAAAATACTCGTGTCACATGTTAGTTCCCATACTCCTTCGAAACGGCTCGATCGATTTTTATGAAATTTTATAGGTAGGTCTGACAATCGGTCGTAATCTATGTTTTGCGACGACCTCCTTGGTCGAATGGCTTGCACGCCGGTTTTCATGGTGTCGTCATCTCTGAGGTCCCGGGTTCGATCCCCGGTCGGATCAATTTAGAAATATCTCTTTTTCTAAATTGTTTCGGGTCTGGGTGTTTCCTATGTATAATAAGTTTGTATTTAAGTATATTAAGTATGTTTATCCGTTGTCTAATTAACCATAATACGAGTTTCTTAAGGAAGCTTTTCTTGGGGCTAGATAATTGGTGTGAGTGTGGGAAACATTTATTCATTTATTTATTTTATTTATACCCCTAAGTGATAAGCAGAGATCGGAATAGGTAGAGCTAATAATAATATGGACATGCCCTACGTCCCGCAGTTTAAAAATTAATCCCGGGATTTCATTTGAGTTGGAAGTTACTTAACTAAAAGCTTGACAATTCTTACGAAGCCACATATCGCGCGATGCTTACAATGAGGTATAAGGGTGAAAACACAGTGAAGTACGCGACATTTCCGAAACAATCACCAGTGGAATTCGTTACATGATCTATTACATTTTTCTGTTACCTTCATTCATTTATTTTTTATTTTTAAAATCCCGGTATTGTAGTCGAAATCCCGGGGTATATCCATATTAACATATACGTTTGCGGTCAATGAACCAAAATAGCTCTACCTATTCCGATCACTGGTGATAAGGGTGGTCCACCCCAATTTTTGTTTAATTTTTCAATACAAAATGTTCCTAGCTGTGAAACAAACGATTTGTTTGTATTGTTATTGAACTGTCAAAGCGATACGAAGTCCGCCGGGTCAGCTAGTAATAATATAATAATAATTTAGTGTTGTATGTCGTCATCATAATTGGGTAGAAGGGTCATACAGCCTATGGGTTATTATTGCTAAGGGAGTCATGTGACCAAAACGTTAGTTGGCTGTTCATTGCTGTTGGTGTACCTTAAAGATAAAATAAAAGAACGTGACATACCCTGGTGAGGTAGATCGTCCTCGGAACTATGTGTATGTTCATCAGGTAGTAGACTATGCGCGACTGGATGTGGCCCTCGTGTTTGTGAACGACCACCTTCTCCCCGGTGTCGTAGATCTTCATGTAGCTATATTCAGACTCGAGCCGTTCATCCAGCGGCTCGTACTTCTCCTTGTAGTGTTCTATCCGGAGGAGGAAGTCGTTTAGGACGTTGTCTGTGTTCTGGATGTTTGTGTAGTCGGGACTGCTCACTTTTACTTCCTGTGAACAATTTTTTTTTTTAAATTTTTATTCTTGATGGCAGAGCAAGTATTGCACCTAATGGTATGTGAACAAATCCTCAACCCACTGAGGTACTGGCTATCTAACTGTTTTAACATTAGAATACTAAAGAAAGAGAGAGAGAGATAGAGAGAGAAAGAGAGAGAGCGAAAGAGAGAGACACACACACCCTACAAGAAGCTGACGTTATATCTAAAGATAAATGAAATCTTAAAAGATTGAAGAAATATTTGTAATGAAAAGTGTCCTTTTATGATGGGTAAAAGAAAGGGACAAAATACCTTTGCTGAGTTTGTTGCTGACTCTTCTCAGTACTAGGTCTCCTGCCCTGCAGAATAAACTGATGGCGTAGCGACATTCAAAAGATAACTTTTTTTGAAGTCTACTGAATGAGATATTTGAATTTCTTTTTAATTTTGAAAAGGCACAAGAAGAGGAATATCAGATATATTAAATACAACATGTAACAGAAAATTGTGGTAAAAATGAAAATATCCAAAGTGTATCCGATGTAGATCTTGTATGCAGCGTTACTGAGGCAAAATTATTAACTTTTATTTGTTATGCAATTTTTACTTAAATATTTCTATTGCGATATCACATTAAAATAAACAAAGTCACAGCCCTAGTGGCTTAGTAACCTTTGTGTAATAACATTTATGATCACTGCTGCTTGCTTATTTATGCGCGCCTGACGCACGTGGCGTCACTAATATAAATATTTAATTTACAACTGCATGACGAATCAAAGTTAGTAATTATCTCTTAGTAACAATACATACAAGATCTAGATAGAATACACTTTGGATCTTTTCATTCTTACCACACCTTTCTGTTACACGTTGTTCACACGCCAGCACATCAGACTACCACAAACTGTCAAATTTCCTCAATGGACTTTGAACTTTGTGCCTATGGCATATGGTTGAACTTCTATTGAAGAAATTGGACAGTTTTGGATAGGTTGATGTGCAGGCGTCTGTACAAAAAAATGCAATTGTTTTGACGACAGACTTCTACAAAATGCTAGTGGCCCGCCTTGTCATCAACCAATAAGTTAAAGACTAGTTAAAGTTAAGGTCTTGAACTCACCATAATGTTTTGCTCGATTATCCTAGGGTCGTCGCAGATGGACTCCACGAAGAACAGCTTGAAGCCCATCTTGTGCACAACGATGTCGCGGATCATCCGCCGCCGGTCGAGCGTCGAGTTGGTTGCGTCGAACACCTGCAACGCATAATGAACATTACTTTCATAGGTGTAAGGTATAATTTAGAATATTTGTTGTTTCGAATAAACACTAAAGAAAAATATTTAACTATTTTGTTTACTGTGGTCCCACTAACAACCATTGCGTTATAGAGAACAATCTAAACTACCTTCTTGCCTGACAAATGGACCTACAGTTCCAATCGTGATTTTTACCTTCAGGGTGTAGTTTAACACACAATATGGAATCACTTCTCACTGATAACTTTAAGTACTTATTGAGTAAAAATAAAATCAGTGGCTGTTCTCTTAATGCGGAATTACTATTAGGTACTAAGTTGAAGTAGCCAGCAAAGCTAGTGACTAGACCAGAAACTGGCAGAATAGGTCACTCACCGCAACCTCCCCGCCCTTGACGAGCCACTCGTAAACATTCTGCAGTACGTCGAGCGCGCACTGCTGCCAAATGGCCAACGACTCCCTGTTGCGGGCGTAGAAGACCTTAGAGCTGGTGACTAGACCAGAGACTTTGCATATGGGTCACTCACCGCAACCTCCCCGCCCTTGACGAGCCACTTGCAGATATCCTGCAGTGCGTTGATGGCGCACTGTTGTCAGATGCCTATCGCCTCCTTGGTGTCGGCGTAGAAGACCTCATGGCTAGAGACTAGACCAGAGACTATCTATAAATAAAGGTCACTCACCGCAACCTCCCCGCCCTTGACGAGCCACTCGCAGACGTCGTGCAGCGCGTCGAGCGCGCACTGCTGCCGGATGGCCATCGCCTCCTTATTGTCGGCGCGGAAGAACTCATGGCTGGTGTACGCGGTGGTGGCGTGCCGCCGGTACTCGCCCAGGTTGAACACTACACATATACAAGAGTAACTTTAGGGCTGCATACAACATAATATGTGTAACAAAAAGCTTGAAGGAGTGGATGACTGGGAGGGCAGCCTCATATGTGATTGTCCGCGCCAGAAACGCGACGGTCTCATTCAACTAAAAGATACGCCGCACAAGCCGACGGCGGAGCTAGTGTGCTGATTGGATCGCGCGAACTTCTCTCAGCTCCAAGGACGTGCGGCATGCTTTTCGGTGCATTGAGTTCACAACGATCGGCCCGCCCGTGAGGTCGCGTCGTTCAGCACAAGCCGATTCGATCAGCCATAGAGAAATATAATTATACCATGAGCTCTCCACTCCAGAACCTCCTAGAACTACGCGTAAATTGCCTACGGGCCGGTACACTCCTTCATAAAGTGCGTGTGCGCGCGTGTATGTGTGTGCGCGAAATAAGCGAATTCTACCAGCTCAGCTCCATCCCTACGACAGTCGTGTCGTGGCTACGCCGTCAACTTCAGTTCGCCAAGTAAGTCCCAAATATCATCATTATTCATCATCTATCCCTCCTCAGCTCCTTAATCCTTCAACTCCCGTCGTTGTGTCGGTATTGCCTTCCCGGCAGCCGATACAGTGATTGTAGAAGAGCGAGATGATAGGAGAAACAAAGGTAGTTCAAAAAGGTGGGCTGACTATTTCAAAGAAATAGCAGGTATTACATAAAGACATATGGCTTGGAACAAGGATAAGTGGAAAGCTTTAGTAAAGCATAAATAAATAAACTATAATGACTGTGTAAGGTACCTTATAACATATACAACTTTTATTAAATCACGAGTTGTTATTGAAAGAATGAATATTTTGTGCTATAACAGAAATGGAACAGCTGAAACTGGTTTGAGTTTGGTAGTCAGCCAATTCCTACCTAAAGTGAATGTGTGGAGAAATAACAGCTCCAAGTGTCGTCAAGCTAATTAGTTTCCTGACCTGCTGGGCAAAAAATTCTTTTACCATTTTAACTAAATCTGTTATTTATTATATGATAGGCAGTTACTAAGTGGTTAAGGAATCAAAGTGAAGTGCACATCCAACTTCAGCCTTATTCTTAGTTAACCTGCAGGTCCGATAAAGGCTTTCCCTTTTGAAGTTTAGGAAAGATATGGAATATGCAAGGATGCAAGTTTTACATTTTAATCTTTGACGTTTTATATCTTACCTCTTGTGTTGATTCCTATCCAGTTGAGGTACCTCGATAGTTTTTTTGAAATGTAAGTTTTCCCCCGTGCGGGGAGGCCCACCATGGCGATGACATGCGGGATGTTCACATAGTTGGCACGTTCACCTGCAAATTTATTAACACATTAAAAAAATATTCAAGTGTTTTAATTTAATATTCAAATATAAATTTAAATAATATAATTTAGTGTTACATTAACAATTTTAAAATAATTCTATACCAGCGTTCTTATATTTATTTTATATATAAAAAAAGGTTTTTTTTAAATATTGAAGTTGTTAGTATAAAAACACTGGCTATTAACTGTGGTTTAAATAATATTTTGGGATTAATTATATTTGTCACCAACATATTAACTTTAATCTTTTTACAAAAAAGTTTATTAAAATACAATATTGTATGGAAAAACAATAACAAAAAAATATATTGTAGGTACTTGCAAAAATGTTTTATTGCTCAGTTTGTTCAACCAATAACTGATACAAAACAATGTTTTTGTACATCACAACAGGGTTGCTAACCCTACTATATATATATATATATCCTACTATTTTAGTTGTCTAACTACTATTATTTTAAAATATATTATAAGTTACTACTTATTTTATTGGCGAAATTACTATATTTTATCAGCAAAGTCGCTAAAATCAGTCTACTATCTTAAACGGAACACACAAAATATTCATTTAAGAAATAAAATAAATATTTTTTAATATTCTATAATTTTTAATTAATTCCCTATATACTATATTTTCATGAGTACTGAATCCAAAAATACTATTGGTCTAAAAAAAGTTGGCAACCCTAATCACAACCCAGATCTATGTAGACCAACTAGAAGTGAATTTATTAACTATAAATAAAATATATTATATTATTGTTATTATATTATATTTCCATGCAACTATGAACATGGTGCAAAGAGAATATAATAAAATTAGCAAAGCATGTGATATAGATATCTTCGCAGACAAACCGCAGAGATTTAAGCACAAAATATAGCAGTCATTCACATTTGAACCTGGTTGATTCTAGTAACCTTTTAAAATTTATTAATAATTATTAAATAATTGAATATGGTAGTGTTTATAATTTTAAGCAAAATATTATATTATTTATTCATAAAATGTTATGCATGCTGTGGCAGCCTCTAATTGAGACAACACATAGATTTAAGTTTACAATATGTTATACTTAGTTATTGCTTGTATTTGTGTTTGTCTTGTTGGTTGTCCTTTAAATAAATAAATAAATATATTTAAGATTTTTTACACTTTTTTTTCCTTGTCTAATTGTTTGTTTGTTTGCATCTTAATAGTAATAATAATACTGGTGTAATACTTATAATATCAAGGTAGAGTCAATTGTTAAAACTACTTTAAATGATATTGCAATTAATTACAGCAATCTTGAAAATGTTCCTTTCCAACTTCACTATCTTGTTTACATGAACTTTAGCTTGTAAACTCAACATAGAACAGAAATTGTTATTGACTTGAGATAAATCTAAATAATAAATACAAGTTTAGAAATACATGACCAATATTATTAAGCTGTGGATTAACTTTTGTTCTTTTATGCTGTTGTGTTGTGCTGTGTAATATATGGATTGCAGTTAAAGAATTTAGTTTAGAACTTTGATTAAGTCTAATGTTAAGAGAAATGGAGGGAAAAAAATAGGGGAGACCTTTGCCAAGCAGCGTGAAATTAAAAGTTATTGGAAAAAAAATGTTTAAAGAATTTTAGTCTTTTATTAAGTAAATAATATTAAAATATATATATATATTTAAAGTATGTTCTGAGACTGTTTTCTGTAAAGTTATTTTTAACTGGAGTCACGAGACTCGATAAATGTAAAAAACATTTGTTTAATATCAATAGTCTGTTAATTAATTTACGTCTCCAGTGTCGCACAATATAACACAATTTCTCAAGTGGCTCTTAAATTATATACAGAATTGAAAGATTAACGATTTATGACTTCGTCGTGACGACAATCAGTGCAAATTCCTCCATGAACTATTCGACTTTTTGACGATAGAAAAAATTCACAAACCATCACCAAAGTATTGCTTGTTTAAATATTTCCAGCCTTCTGCACGGTTGTCGTCGGTATCCATCACCAGTTTTTAAGTTAATTTCACAGTTTAAGTCTCAATAGAATTTATTTATCAGTTTAAATTAATTTATTCTCAAATATCTTCGCTCATCCGTCACCAACTGCACCAAAAACTGTTCGTAAACTGTCAATGTCAAAAGTCTAGCTTAGCTCACTTCAATTTCAAAGCAAAGGAATCTAGCCAATACAGCCTAGTTTCATGCTCTAAGATATAGAAATAGATGAGTGATTTGTTTGACTGTAAGCAGGCATGTTAATATATAAATAAATTGATGGGATAAATACAATAATGATAATAATATAACCATACATACAAGAAAATATATTTTGTTTCACGAAGTTAAAATAAGACAATATAATTTTACGTAATGTTACATTAATAATTTTATTACCGTAAGGTAAGATGAATGTCCCATTCATACATAATATTGTTCACTATGTTATAACGGCATTGTCAAGAAATAATAACAGTGTAAAAACAATAAAAAACCTTTAATTTACAACTTAAATTCTTAACCAATGGTTAAATATTCACATTTTTAGACAGACAGACAGATATAAATAAAGCATCATTATCGTCAGCCATAAAGCATAGCGATTGCAAAATAACAATTCAGAAAATAATTGAGGGGTGGCTTTCTATGGATTGGATTCACCATTTTCACCACCAGCCCGAGCTAATTTTACTGAAAGTTCTTTTCAACTCCCTAAATTGTTGTAAGGTGAGTGTCATGATGAGTGAGAGTCACACGTTGTCTGTCATGCAAACAAATTCTTGTTGCTAACCACACGTTTTATCTACAGGTCCATCAACATCAACCTATACAAAAATGTCAAACTTTTGTAAATGATATTACCTACATGATGAATGATTAAATTCTAAGTACACACGGCGGCAGATCAACTTACCTAAAACTGTCAAATTTCTACAATCAATTTTGAACTTTAATGTTTAGTTATAAGGATCAATATTCATTGGAGAAATTTGACAGATTTGGGTAGGTTGATCTGCTACCGTCTGTACATAAAATTCAAAGTCTATTGCGGAAATTCGACATTTTGTGGTACCTAGTCTGAAGTGCAGGGGTGTGTACGTGTGTGTACAGCTTTATATATTCGTAATTGAATGTATTGTTGATTGATGATATAACAATCGATTGGCAATTGTCTATGCGACGTCACACGCATGTGAATGAAAATACTTAAACAAGAACGAGTATAGGTGGGCGGGGGGCTATTTCGGTGGCGGGCGGCGTGGCGTGGCGTGGCGCACCACTCAACCATGCGTCACGCACGGCACCCTTGACATTGGTATTGCGCTCAGATAGGTCAGGCTGGTCTGTACTATAGCACAGGATTTTAAACCCAGCTAAGACCGCAGAGAGTCGGTATTAGCGTGGTTACCTACCTGCGGTTTATTAACCCAGTAATGACGGGTTGAAGATAGGTCAGAAGAGAAGAACATGCCGATGCCGATAGAATGATTCTTGATTTAGATTGCTAACTATATCATGCTGTATTAGATTTTTTATTATACTGATCCGGTGAGGATCTGGCAAATGAGACTACAGCAAGCGCCTTTGATGGAAATATGTGATTGCAGCCAATCGACGACGCTTGCAAAGATTAAAGGTCTATAAGTATAGGTCGCGCCAAACTTCTAGTCCCCTCTGAAGTTGCGCTTGTCCCCGCCTTCGCTCTACCGACGCCTATTTTTTACTACTGCGACGCGAATCGCGCCAACTTCAGAGGGGACTAGAAGTTTGGCGCGACCTATACCTATGACGGGAGTATTGCCGACTAAGTTTAAATTGTTTCTATACCTAAATCTCCTTTTCACTCACTCACTTGGCACTCAGGTTACTAGCACTACATAAACTGTCTGCCAGCCATATATAATCAATTGCAAATTCTATAGCGGAAATACATGGTCAGGCTACAATGTAGCAACAAAAAAATACTTGTTGACATAGATAAAGAACAATGGAGCTACAGCTACAAGTATTGCGCATATAATTACCCGTATTATCTCATTGCACTGTTGTACCTACTGTAAGCGAAATGTCTTATTTGATTTATAATTATCCGGCTCATAGGACCGAAACGTAAGTTGTGGTGCCTTATTTGGTACAGCTGTTACCAACGTTATGTTTCGCGAGTAGATCCGTAAAAGTTGTTTCATTTCAAGGTTAGAATAAGTTTAAGAATTAATAAGTATGAATATATTATAACATTAAACCGAATAGGTTATTTTCTAATATGAAATACTGAGTTTATGCTCATTTCGGTGGTTTCTTTTCTATTAATATTGTACAACTGTCTTAGTACAGCTGCGGTAGGATTAAAACCAGTACGTATTCAATTAATTGTGCTACTTATAATAATTTTAGTTATAGCTATATATCTAGTCTATACTCATCACATGAGAGATACAAAACATAACTTCCTAGGCTACCAGCCTTTAGAATAACCTCCCGACTGATGTTTGTCACTCCAAGACACTTGTCACTTTCTTATTTTTTTTCTGTTAGCTAGGTCTTAGTTTGTATGTAGATGTAGTAAATGTAGTTTGTTATAACAATATGTATTAGTAGGTATTATGTATACATCTTATATTATTTTATTAAGTATATTAAAAAGTAAAAAGATCTCAATTATAAATTTACAGT
>OY720033.1:930640-1055789 GCA_963082485.1 Eudonia mercurella
CGGTCAACCCGAGCCGAGGTCCGAGCCCCTCGGAGAATCTAGTAGGGCACGGGGACACGCACTAGTGCGTGATGCCGTTTCCTCTAGCACACCTTTATAGTTTAAAGACATTTATTCTCATAAAGACATATTCTACATCACTTACATGAGAACTTAATTATAAAAAAATAGATACATTACATTCGTTGTCATAGGAACCACCACCTTTAGAGGTGTTCTAGAGGAAACGGCACGTTGATTCTGACGTTAATTCGTTTCACATGGAACCCTTTAAGTTTCTCTTCTTAAACAAACTCAAACGCAAACTCTCTTACTTACAACCACTCATGGACACAGGACCTCGCAACAGCTGCGCTCGGACTAGTTTGAGATGGTCCGAGATTCCGTGTCGTGAGAGGGTCTATGTGTGCGTTGCTTGACCAGGTATGTATTAAGCTTATCTTCTGCAGCTTATTTAGTGGCTGCAGTTTGAGATGGTCCGAGATTCCGTGTCGTGAGAAGGTCTATGTTTGCGTTTTGAATGTTTAATAAAACTCGCACTCAGGGTGCTAAGAGCGAATTTTATTGAATATTCGATCACGTCTACGTAAACGAGAATTCATATAAGTATGACAAATTGCAACTCATCTCGTTTGTCACCCCTGTTTGTAGACGCGCTGCTTCAATGCCTATATAAATTCTGATAACGGAATCAAATAGCAATTAAAACTCTCGCTAGGCAGGGTGCCTGTAGGTGAGTGTGAATTTGATTCACTATTCGATGGAGTGCGAGTTTTATAAACCGAAAATAAATATTAGAGTGGTCACCATTCAGATTCTGGGTCGGAATTCTATCACTGTCATAGGAGAGGGGTAGGGCACTCGTATTGATTCAAGCAAAGGTATGACAATTTTAGTCAACGAAGAATTTCAAAAATATATAGTCACTCGTCGGTGAGATTCAAAATTCGCCCGCGCCTGTAAGGCGAGATCTACGTAGAGTGGACAGCGGTAATAGAGGGAAGGAAGTACAATACATAATCAAAATCAATTCATGAATGCGGTCGAAAAATATTTCACTTTGCGCGTATAGAAAAATTTTATTAGTCCGAAATCCGTTTGGCGAAAGTCTATCCATATTATACCTACCCAACGGTACAAAAAACAGCTGCCTTGTTGTTATATTGAGTTTGTAAACGATTTCAGTGCCAGAATTAAATTAGGAGTACGCACTACATGGTTCAGGGCTTCGGGATTTGTTGGAGTGCTTTGGAGCGTTAAAACACAAAATAACGAGATCCAGCTAAGTGTTCGAGTTATAACCACAAAATAAGGAGACTGCAGAAGGTTAACCTTCATACAACGCGTTCGAGCCACTCACACACAAACCTCGGCTCGGGTTGACCGGGTCGTGGGGTTGGAATTAGGGTTGCCAATATTTTTTAGACCAAATATAGTATTTTTGGATTCAGTACCCATAAAAATATAGTAGATAGGGAATTAATTAAAAAAATATAGTAAGTATATTAAAAAATATTTATTTTATGTCTTAAATGAATATTTAAGCTATAAATAATAAGCTATAAATATATAAGCTTGTTCCGTTTAAGATAATAGAGACTGATATTAAATATAGTAGTTTTACCTAATATTATATATTTTTAAAATAATAGTAGTTAGACACCTAAAATAGTAAGGTAGTATATTATATAGTAGGGTTGGCGACCCTAGGTTGGGGAGAAGCGCCCAGGTACATGTCAGTACCTGGTATAGAGCGCGTGTGAACCGGCTCGTCGTAGCCTTGTTCTACGAGTACGGTGTCTTGGGGCTAATCTAGTGTGCATGTTTAGTGTATTTTGTGAACGTGTATTGGCATTAGCATTAGAGGATCGGGCTGGTATATGTGCGTTGCTCGAACGCATTTGTATGAAGCTTTCCTTCAGCAGTCTATGGTGCTCTTGGTGACAAACGAGGAGTGTTTACGCAAACGTGACCGAATAGCAAATAAAACTTGCACTCACGAAGGTGGTACGATCAAGTAACATCATTACGTCGCGATCGTGACGCGTTATGTTGTGGCTGTCAGTGAAAGCACTTGCAGTAATTGATTGCTGCTGAGCCGACGTTGGAGGTGCGAGCGACAAAAAACTAAGAATTGTTATCATTGGTAAAAAAAAAGAATTGTTATCATTGTTTTAAGTCTTATATATTATGTATTCTCTTGGTCTTTAAAGTATTATTATTAATCTCTTTATTAAATATACATCTTAAGAAATTTTTTTATAATATTTTATTATTATTATTATTATTCCTTCATTTATTTTTTCTCACATAAATTTACATTTTTAAATATTTAAAAAAGAAACCACCGCAATGAGCATGAACTAATCAAAGTTTAAGGTATTTCGTTTTAGAAAATAACCTATTCGTTTCTACTATACTATATTATTCATTAATATTCATATTATCAACACGGAATTTCGCAACAGTTGCGCTCGGACTGATTTGAGCTGTTTCGAGATCCGTGTCCGTGAGAGGTTGTCTGTGTGTGAGTGGGTCGAGCGCGTTTGTATGAAGCTTACCTTCTGCAGTCTCCTTATTTTGTGGTTATAACTAGATCTAACCGGAGGCGGCATGTCATTACGAAGGAAATTCAAATTACATCTAACAAGCATCTACTGCCCGCCTGCCGCCCACTTCTTCCTGTTTGTTCCATTAGTAGCATAGGTTTTTGTAAACTACACAGTTTTCTTTCACTCCTTGTAGGTGACTTTTATTAAGATGATTGTGTTTGCGGTATTCACCACATTAATCACTGTCTTGACAACCGTTAACTGTAAAATAAATTGGATGTAATTGATAATATCAGGTAGATATAGAGACGTCCCAAACGTAAACTTGGGTAGAGAAAGAAAAGATGAAGAAAAGTCTAGAAATTTATGCCTATTTCTCTTTTTTAAACTGCCTTTTTAAAATTGTAGCTTCTTCGTAGGTATCACATGTTATTGGTTGTCGGTTGGCGGCAACAAAATGGGTCCAACGGATACTTTCTGATTAAAAAAGTAAAACAAGAATGCTAACTGTGACTTGAAACGTTTTATTTAACCGCTTTAACTAACAAAAATTACGTAAAAATTTTTGTGCTATGATAATTTTATCGATTTACATCATAAACCGACCGACGTCAGTTGGCCCATCATAGTCTTTCAATTAGGTACATATGTATTTTGAAATATAACTAGATGATTATATGGAATTCATATTCATATGTGGCACACAGTATAATGATACTGTGTGCCGTGATAATGATCACGACCAGTCCGATTACGTAGGGCTGCCCCTGCCAGTTTTCATTAAAAAACATTTTTTCAAATGCCTCGTGTTTTAGAAATAAATATATTTTAAATTTAAAGTCAAATAAGGAAATATTTAAGTTGCATACAAAAAAAAAACTTTTTTCAAATTAACTACTGTCTATTTACAACACCTAAGTATTTGTCTGACGCTCATACGCGCAGGAGCGCGTATGATGTAATGAAATAACGTGGCAGGGGCCTTTTGTTAGACGTTCATAAAACTTAACAATTACTCTATATTAGTAACCATGAAAGATTATGTATCTATCTATTCAATAGGAACCAGGTTGTGTGTGTAGTTTTTGACACATTCCTACACTCCGAGCTGTCACATATTGATAGATTGTGTCTAGTTCTCACTGTATGTTTATTTTGATGATATAATTTAGCAATCGGACGACGAACACGAAGAATTTTAGGTGATATGATATGATACCTACTTAATTCATGTTATCTTAGTTTTTTTTGTAATTAGATGCGATATCAGTAATGTTTTCCAAAATATTTATATAATAAGTTTTTTTAGAAAATGATAAGTAGGTATTGAAATTGTTTTCTAAAGATTATGCGAAAACTACACTATAATCTTCTGTGACTACGCATTCAAATAAAACAAATCTACTAGGTATCTAAAACAATATTGTACTTTCCGTGGCGGTCGAAATACGAACCCTGAATACACAATCTGAATCCGAGACCGGTGGCAGTATTTATGAGTTACTAGCGGCCGCTCGCAGTTTCGCGTGATTCCCGTTCCAGTGGGAATATCGGGATAAAATGTATCCTATGTGTTAATCCAGGTTATAAACTATCTGTATGCCGAATTTCATCCAAATCCATGCATCCGTTGCAGCGTGAAGAAGCAACAAATATACACACATACACACAAACTTTCGCATTTTTAATAGTAGTGTGATATTATAGTGTGATTAAAATTTTCTTTTCTTGCTTTTAAATCAAATCAAAATAAATTTATTTGGGACAAAACAATTCAAACATAAAGATAAAAATGGAAAAGAATCATAGGACAGTCCCAAAACGGTTCCGACTCAGCAAAATGCCAGCCTTGTTTTTTTTAAATTAGTTTTTATTACTGTTAGTGGTAACTCTGGGAAGCAAAGGTTAGGTCGTTGAGTTGGATACCTATCTCTATCTACATCTAGTATTTATCTTCCAACCAAGGAGCAATAAAGCGCATCGATGATATTTGTCACGTGCGTTCATATCAAGCATCAAATAGTTGACGCCCAACAGCTGGCAAGGGTGATAAAGTAATATCTAAGTACTCGGAATTTTATAGGTAGTTACAGTGATACCTAATAACTAATAGGGGCAACGTCATTGGGGGCAACTAATACCTTAACCCGTCGTCTGCTGTGAATACAGCCGCAACAGAATTTTAATTGTTTGTGGGATGGATCTGACACTAGCAGACAAAAGGTTAATACAGGCTGCAACTTCACTCTGGTGCTTGCTTGTTCATGGTGACTGTGTTGGTGTTGTTAATATTCGATGTTTTTTAGGTAGGTAGGTAGTTACAGTGATATATATAACATCCACCTTGCTGTCGAACACTCTAAAGCGGCGTGCCTTCCAGTTATAGCTACTATGCTTCCATCATTGATCCTTGCCACTATGACTATCTAGTTAGACAGTGCTGTGAGGAGTGGATATAGGTAGGTAGGTACTATACCATGGTCTACATTCCAATTAGAGTTACCAGGTCCTGAAATTCAAAAGCCGGCAGCGCAACCGGACTTTTTATTTAAGCTGAAATTATTTTTTACAATAAAAAAGCCTATATTTGGCATTTCCTTATTATTCACGCGCTCCTCGCTCACACGCTTACTCAGACAAGAAGCCTGACAAAAGCCGGGCAGGCTAGAGCGGACATGTAAAGGCCGGACATGGTCTTAAAAAGCCGTACACTTGGCAACTCTAATCCCAATGCGAGAAGCATTCAAACATCCAAGGGGAAGTGAGAATCCACACGAGAGTGGTTGGTTTTAGTTTAGATAACTTAATAAAAAGCATTACAGAATTACGCGTTAAAAAAAATCGTTGTAACTGTAAGCCAGGTACTAAAGTAACAAGTCTGTTATCAAAATCTTTAAAAACATTCACGTGGGAACGGAAGTTACAAAAGGAAGCAGATAGGGTTGCTAACTATTTTTCAGGAAATTAAAGTAAATCTATCACTAACTAGTATAAAAAAAGGATTTGATAAAAAAATAAAGTGGAAACAGGTCCATGGGGGCCGGAGGCAAAGCAGCTGCAGCAAGTCAAAGAGTTTTTTAAGTGCTCGCCTTATTGAGGCCTCCGGTGACAGGAAGGCTGGCAGCTACCTTTGCCAGCGTATTAGTTTGGCAATCCAAAGAGGCAATGTTGCCAGGTTCCCATGAGCCCACAGTTGGTGGACATCTTTTATTTATAGGTCTTTAGTTTTTAATTTCTAATTATTTTTTCTCTGTTTTTATTATTAAATTAAGTTCTGTATTTAAGTTTGTTTAGAATAATAATAATGTCTTGTTGTTAAATAAATTATTTTTTCTATTATTTGTTTATTTAAATGTTTAAAAACATATTTCTTTGTACTCTTGGCACTATCTAATAATTTTTTATTGTTTTTAAAATGGCAATACGACTCATCGCAATTATCGTTGCGTTTCGTTTCACTTCACATGAGTCTGAGTATCATTCAATAGTTCAGAAATTAAGTCAACAAGAATATTCCGTTCAAACGCACGCATTACGTCGAAAATAAAGTATTTTCCATACTTTATTTTTATTAAAAAGTATAAAGTATGGGGATGGAAAATAACGTAGGATACGTTATTTTAAAGTATGGTTGGCAACCCTAGACGTAGATGCAGAAGTAGAGGCACAGGAGTAAATATCTACTCTGTGGTAGAAGTACATAGTAGCTAAGAATAATCATCTTGAACTTTAACGTTCTAAGAGTCATAAGATTTTTACGTAGCTTGCAAACGTAACTGAGTTCACATGACGAGGCTAATGTAAAGTAACGCTAATTTTATATTCAATTTACATACTCTCGAGAAAATCTAGACACACATAACAAACAACATTACTCGGAATAAAGTTACTTTCATTTTAAATTGTTATTTTGCATTCACACATCACAATGGTTTTATATCAAAATTTATCAAGACATTATTTATGTCCCGGTAGCTTCTAGCTGGAAGAGTCACGCCCGGATTGATAAAGGTCGTGGGTGCTAGTCCCAACTCAGGTAAGCCTTTCGCTTTTTTCAAGTGTTATTTTAAACTTGATTTTTTTTTTGGCGAGAAGATTTTAAAAGTTTCTAAGTTTAAGGTGAAGTTCAATCGATATTGAACAGGTGAAAAATCCTTTGTACCTATATTATTTTTGGTAGTTTGGTCATTTAATGCAAATTATTAAACTTTACTAATATTTTCTTTATTTTACATGTCATCCATCCTTTACATAGTTAGTCATGGTAAGATACATTTGCTTATGTAGTGCGAGTTTTATTTGCTGTTCGTTTACGTTAAACAGCCCAGATGTAAACAAATTTTTAATACTACAAAAAAAATGTACTTCTTAGAATCTTAGTCAATATAAAAGATACAGAAAGCTGTAGACCACATTTTGTTAAATAAATAGTTATATTCACAGGCAAAAATCAGTATTTACAACCAAGAAATCTAAGACAAAAAATAGACTGGCTCTTCCCTTTACTAAAATCCATATGGTTAGCTCATCCACTCATCACATGTCAATTAAAATATTTAATAAAATACCTACGGCATTTAAAAATATTTCTAAAGATAGAGAGTATTATGTTACTTAAGTAAAAAATATTTAGCAGAGAATTGTTTTTTATAGTTTACTAGAGTTTTTTAATAGTTAAGTTATTTAAGTTTATTACGTATAAGTTAAAGAGCCGAACTCAAGAATTCGTGTTAATTAAGACAAAGTTTAAATTTATAAAACAAATTATGTTTATTGTTGCAATGCCCTTGCAGGGCCATGTTTGGGACCTAACACTATTTTTATAAAATCTTTGTACAACTTAATGCAATAAATACCTATGACTATGACTGTTAACGTAGCAGTAACTATTACCTAATCTGTGACGTAGCTGGCCAGGCGGACTTAAAACAAGTTCTGCCATCAATTGAGTACACTAATAAGTAGGTACTCCCCGCTGGGAATCTGGGACTGTTGGTTTTACCACTATTAGACTACAGAGGTGTTAAAAATCAAATGATAGAGGCGGACAAAGGTACACTGACGACTAGACTACCTCTCGTCTGCTCTGTCTTACCACTAACCTAACAGTTATTTTAGTAATAATATTCATATATCAACAATATTATATATAATGTTGGCAACTGTACGTGCCTACCTAAAGCAGCGTGGTGTACTTCGATCAGAAGGTGGTGTAGCGACGCGATCGGTGCTTGGAAGTGTCGTACATTCCTGAACTTTGTTTAACAACATTAGGCTCGAGGCTGACAAAGCTCTCTGTGTCGTGTACTTGGAACAGTTCTATGAAATGGGATCACTTTGTTTTTTAGCTTGGGCGCAAGAATATTAAAATATCGCGCCCGGCAGACTGAACGGTGAAGAAAGGTTGTTTTGTGACTCGTGTACACTATATCTTGTTTTTAAATATATACCATTTATAAATTACATTTAGTGACTTGTGAACATAAATAAGTTGGTTTTTAAATATAAGTTTTTGTGTATAACATTGAGTTATTTAACAAAAGAGATTTCTCTTTGTTTTAGGTATCAACTCCTAACATGTAATTATATGGTACAGGGAAGAGAATAAACAAAACGCAATCGTTACATCTCATCTCATCTCATCATCGTCACGTCGTCGTTAGTTGAGCCATTGCCAAGATGCTTTTGTAATTTACGGTTCAAAGAGTTTTCAAATTAGTGCACATATTTGTAAATATATTATTATATTAAAGACTTAATAGTTCAATTAACTAAATCAGGTCAGACAGATCCGTTCTACAAATTTTGGTTGGTTTAACTGTCTCCTAGTTGAACCTATTAGTTAACCGTTTTATACTGGGTGGCGCAAAAGTAGTGGCACTAAAGAAAATACTTTTATTTTTTTTATATGACATTTTCTGTCATTTTGTTGTTGAAAATTGTGTAGTGAACAAATGTAAAATACACTGAAAATAAACATGGACCGTTTTACTCCCCAAGAACGTGGAATAATTGTGTCAATGTTCTTACGGAATAATTCATCAGTGATAAGAACACAACGTGAATTTCGTCGACGATTTCCCCACCGTCCGGCACCGATTGGTCGCACAATTCGACGCTTTGCCACACGCCTTGAAGCAACTGGCTCAACATTGGATAGACCTAAGGCTGGGAGACCAAGAACAGGCCGTTCAGCTGAAAATATCGATGCTGTGCGCGAAGATGTGGAAGAGTGTCCAGAAACATCAACGAGGCGACGTGCCACGCAATTGGGCATTTCCAGACGGACCCTGCAGCGTATTTTGGTGAAAGACTTAAAGATGTTCCCGTATAAAACTCAAATGACTCATCAGCTGCTGCCTGCTGACCACCGAGCTCGTCTAGATTACTGCCAGCGCGTCATAAACCTCAACCTTGAAGAGGATGATTTTCCTTCAAAATTGGTTATGAGTGACGAAGCGCATTTCCATCTCTCAGGGCATGTCAATAAGCAGAATACTCGGTTCTGGGGCACTGATAATCCGCGCATTATTCAAGAAACACCTCTACACCCACTAAAAGTTACTGTATGGTGTGGCATCTGTGTTGACAGAGTGATCGGACCCTATTTTTTCGAAGACGCTGGAGGCAATGCGATAACTGTCACTGGAGAACGCTACAGAACCATGTTACGTGAGTTTTTGATACCCAGTTTGGACGAATTGGGGCTGGAGCACATCTGGTTTCAACAAGACGGCGCTACGGCACACACAGCGCGCGACACTATGGACTTAGTGAGGGACGCTTTTCCAGGCCGAGTTATCTCTCGTTTTGGCGATTTGCCTTGGCCTGCAAGATCACCCGATCTGACCAGTCCAGACTTCTTTCTTTGGGGTTTTTTGAAATCTCGGGTGTATGTGAACAAGCCACAGACAGTCAAGAAATAACGAACATATCGCAGGAAGTGTTACGGCAAGTTATGCAAAATGTCATAAATAGGGCTCAAATGTGTATCAACTCTGGAGGTCACCATTTAAAAGACATCATCTTTAAATCCTAATGGTACGAAATTTAATGGCACAAATATACATTTAAAAAAACCTAAATCTAGTTTTCTAATTTAGAAAAAATGTTATAGCTGAACCAAATAGGGTCTTTACTTTTGCGCCACCCGTTACATAAACAACTAAACAACCTAACTTAGCTAGTTTTTAGTATATTTTGAAATTTTATTTGTTTGAGAGGCCAAATTATCGAAGATCTATGTATTAACTTTAATTTACTTTACTTGGTTGAGAAACTATTTGGATTTTGAATTCTCTTCGAAAATTTTCTTGATATTTTTTGGTTTATTTTATTGCATATGTTGTAGTCCTGTTCTTTGACATCCATCAGGTGAGATGGTGGTCAAATGTAGAGTAATTAAACATAAATCAATGATAACGACTCTACAAGTAATAATAATTACTCGTTAGTATAGTTTACAACTAGTTCTGTGTGTGGTTATCTCAGCGCGCACGCGGTCACCCCGTGATCCCGTAAGCATATCAGCGGACAAGTTACTGGCTGGCTTCATAAAATTCGTTTATAAAAATACATTCTTCGACGTTCTTTTTTTAAATTGATCCCTGGGATGCGCCTTTCAGTCATAAACTCCAATTTTTATACTGTTTTCTTATGCCGTCTTACATAGACAAACTCTGTATTACCATTTATTATCTGAATTTTTGATTTGATTGAACACAGTTGTGCTGGACACGCGTCGATTAAAATCCGTTCGCGTTCTTTTCTCGGTCAAGGTTGAGATATAAATAAAAAAAGTTGGCGTTTTCTGATTATTTAGTGATGTGATTCTGTTCGCGTTTTCGCATGTAGTGTCTAACTCTACTACCTTTATATTTTGTTTTTTATTTTTTTGTTATCGGTCTTGTTGGTTGTAGGGCTATTAAGGCTCATAAATATTACTGACTATTATCATACAGCTAACTCCTGCTGTACAATGACTAAAATAAATACATAGTTTCATTGTCACTTAAAAAGATAAGAATTTTTACCAAAACTAAGACTAAATATAAGTCTTTAAAATTTTAGAATAGAATAGAATAGAAAAAAGTTTATTGGGTACCAGTACATACAAAAAAAAATAATGAAATCTAAACAATGAAATTAAACTAAAAATAAAACTAAAAAATAAACAGATACTTTGGTAGGTACACCCAATAGGCCTCTGCTCAGTTTGAGCCGTGACAACGCGTGTTGTCACGGCACTTGTATTCTGCAGATACCTTTGAGGAGAAAAGGCGCGTGCCACTGTGCAAACAACCAATTCAGTTTAACATAAAAACAAATAGGATAATTTTATTATTTCCGAAGTTTACAAACTCAAATACAATCATATTAGAATATAACTAACTGCTAACAATAAAGTAGGCATTATTACACACTATTCTGGATATTACATTATGTAGGCCACAAAAAAGTAGATATTAGGAATGAAGTAGACGTTCACGCTGCGGTATTCTTTTGTAGATTAAGTAAATGTCTTTTATTTAAAACGAGTTTTTCCTTCATTAAGTTAGTTTAAACCATCAAAAACAAACTTGTAAAAAAACCAAATCTCGCAACTCAGTTCTTCTACCGTAAAAAGTTGTGAGATCCATGTCATACAAGTTCTCAATATTAAAAATACTTTGTGTTTTAAATGTAAAACACAATGTATCTCACAAGTGATACATATATTATATTAAATTAGATTGTTTAGTGCGATTGCCAAGTCAATCTATTTATTTAAAACATAAAATATTTCTTGGTATTACATCCTCACAACTTTTTACGGGAGAAGATCTGAGTTGCGAGACTTGGTTTTTTTACAAGTTTGTTTTTGATGGTATCTCATTTCTTTTTGAAGATAGTCCAATTTTTTTCCTTTCAGGTACCATCTAGGTACCTATGTACACCCATTATTCCATTATATTATACATATAGGTACACTGATTCATTAACTGCAAATGTAACTTTGTAATCCTATACATTTATATGGGATTACATAGTTATTTATGCAGTTGGTGTATCTAGAAAACTGGACTGAAATTGCAACATATATTAGTTTTTCCTTGATTTATACACTAAACACTAATTGTATTCTAAATTTGAAGCTTCTATGTCTGCTAGAAGTGCCTTAGAGTTTTGATGATCGGTCAGTCAGTGAGTGACAAAATTAAGAAACTTTGACTAGATATAATTCTTAAACTACTGATTCAAATTGAATGAAATTTGAAATATACCGTGTTTATACAATGCTTGCTTGGTTACTGAAAATTCAGGCTTCTAGTTTTATCCACAACGAAGTTATAGGGGGTCGAAACTGTTTCGAGAAAAGGATGGTATAGCCCCGTGCCGCTTTTTTTAAGAGTGTGTAAGTAAGTATCTTTAAATTTAGTTAAATCTGATTATTTTATTAGAATAATAGTACGTTCTAATTAAAACAAGGTTTCACTGAAGCTAAATCTAGTTAATTTAATAGTAGCTAGCTGATTAAACTAACAAGGTTTCAGTGAAGCTCATAAATGATATGCCGGACGAAATAAAATACCTACCTGTCTCGGGCCTTATCACCAATTACCTAGCTACTAGCCAAGCGCTTCCCTGGTGTGTAATAAATAAAATAATAGCTTGTTATGTGGACAAGATACGAAAAAGCTCATTTGATGGTGAAGGCAAAAGAAAAATTTCATATTTGCGGCGAACATATTATACGTACGTAGGTAGGTATGAGATAGGTAATATTTTATCAGCGTTTTGTGAAATTATTACACGATAAGATAACGGGATAATAATCAATGAACTGTGAACTTTTACTGCTGCGTGCTTACGTAGTCGTAAACATTAACTAGTATTTTATTTTGAGATCTTGATAGAAAAAAATACTTTTTTACCTTATAAACAGTTGACTATTGACTACATTCAATTTTTGTTTAGTTTTTACTAAGTATTTCGGGGGTGATTATCAGATTTTGTGCACGTCCAAGCAAAATAAAATACTATGAAAATATACATTATTCCTTTCTGATTTGCCCAATTTATAGACAATTGCACTCACAAATTGAGAAGCTATGAGCTTATGATTTAAAATTTTATTTGGAAACGGTATAATGATTAAAAGTCGGATGGATAACAGTACATACGGTAGTGATAACTGTATATTGGTAATGATTACAAAAGGTATAAGGTGTTTCAAACGGTAATGATCTTTTTAAAATAAAATAACGTATTTTATTTTAATAATTTGGTAGAAGATTCAAAGTTTAATTATCATTCTCAAAATTATCATTTTATAACATAAAATTAAATAAAGTTTAATTAATACCTAAATAATGGCATTATGTTTTACGTTGAAATGGAGTTAAGCTAAATGGAGTTATGGTAGCATGATGACTCTTGTAAAAAATTAATAACAAAAAAACTAACTAAAATTTTAAAATCTTCTACAAAACAATCAAAATCAACAACTTTCAACAAAAACTAAATTATTGGTTTGTGAAACTTAAATGTAGATTTATCAATAGGACCTAATTTTCAATAATAATAATCAACTAGATTTCTTTGGAATCAATCAGTATTGTTGTAAAATAAGTCTTGGAATTTTTAAAAGATATTGAAATCATCATTATCATCGTCTGATTTGATCACATTTCCTTTATCTTCTTTCTTATCTTTAGTTTCTTTCATAACTATGTCCTTCTTTTTACTCATTTCTTTTGTAAGTGTTATAGTTTGACTTGATTGAGCTGTAGTTGCATTAATCTTTGGAAGCGTTTGGAAACTAGGTGTATTAAAAGTTGACTTTCTTTCACTAAAAACAGCATTGGACCAGTCTAGACGAACATCAGAAAGTATTGTCACCTTGGGGGAACCGGTGTTTTTTGTGCGACTTTTGGTGGTGAATCAATATCAAAAGAGAAATTTGGTTTATTGTGAAGTGTTTTGTCCATACTTTGAAACGTAGTACGTGTACTCTTGGGGGAATTTGTAATTTCTTCTATCATTTCGAGTAATCTTTGTGTCCAAAAATCTTGCAAAAATTGTCGTTGTCCCTGTAAATGATCTTCAGGTACATAGTCGTGAGAACATATGACTCCATTCAGACAAAAGAAGAGACTAAGCTTTCTAAATGTAATTCTTAACTGGACGCTGACCATAAAACTTGGTGCACGCGACATTGTGCCCTTACATTTTTTTAACTTTATGTGAGACTTTTTTCTCTTCCGTATCCTTTCTTGTAACTATATTACTATACGCACTCCACACTCTTGAGTTAAACAATAGAAATAGTGGCTGTAATCTAGATCGTAATTCAAAAATATGTGTACACCTAAAAACTAAATACAAAAAGAGCTGGACGTTAACATAATTTAAAGTTAATTAGTACAAATTGTAGGTTATGCTAAATGTGCACATCTGAACTGATTTCTTATTTTCAAAAAATTACGCGAGCAATCAAGTGGCAAGAGACTCGATTCTGCCGAATAAATCCGATAACGAGATTCATTTCAATGTGTAGGTAGATAAGTAAAATTCCCAACATTCTCTAGCGTTATATTAATATTTAAATAAACATCGTAAGGTAATAAGTACTTTATTTCCTTGTAGACTGTCCTCACTCGCAAATCTCGCAATCGCAAATTATTAACACACGAACAACTAAGAGCTGAAAAAAATGTGATTTACGTTGACTATTGGCATTAAATATACAGACAGAAGTAACACAGTCGCAACCACGATCCCATTGCGTGTTTCTATTGACCTCAGACAAACTGCGGAGGTATTTACGATTTTTCGGTACACTGAACCTAAATAATATGGCCGAACTCTACATTGCTCACTGCTTAGAGTATCTAACTATACTTGGTACCTACTTACTTATATTCCAAGAACTTGCTTTTATACTTACAAATACAATTAGGTAGGTACTCGTATTGTCTATGGCTGGAAAACCATTGAACTATTTTTGTAGACTACGAGTAGAATAATAGATATTAAGTAGAATAATAGATATTATAATTATAATAGATATTAAGAGTATGATGTAGAGCTACAAGCAGCTGCTTAATTATGAATTTAGCGCAAAATTAAAAAAAAACTCAAGATAGGTAAGTAATACGTGAATTAAGTGATAAACTAATGTTATTATTGCGAATTAATAACAAAAAAACACGTTTATCCAATTGCTAAAGCTTTTTTCAACACATTTTGTTTGTTTAAATTTTATTAATGACTATCCAATAAGTACTTACCTCCTATTTTTTTCAGGCATGGTCTTTTCTATTGACTATTGCATCTTTTAAGAGGTACCTCACTGAATTTAATGTTTTTCATTACAAAACTGTTACAAATACTTTTCGTCAATCAGATAAAATGATAGATGAAAATAAAGACTTATAATCTTTGTACCTATGGCGGATATAATTCTTTAGCTGTTTAGTTTTAAAACGCTGTTATCTAACTAAATATGCGAATAAACATGAGAACTATTAAAATACCTACCTACAGTCTACCTTGTAGTCGTGCATTGCATGTGTAGTGTTCGTTCTTCATAAATAATAATAAGAACCGCGTACACATTTTGACGGGGGCTTTATGTGTACACAGCGTGACCTTAACTTTCCTCGCCTCTCCTTAACGTTTCTTTTTCTATATAGGTATTTGAACATCATTTGAGCCGGCATGCATGAACGCACCGGTTGGCCGGTTGCAGTTGCAGAGCGGATGCACTTAACGACACTTTTTATATTGCGCGGGAACTGAATAGGAGGGAAGGCAGCTTTCAACTGTCACCGAGCCGCTCTCGTCGTATTAATAGTTTGTAGATGAGATGGTGTAGCCACTTTACCTCGTATGGGGAAGGGCTTGGTCATTATGGTCTCCGTGGTGGGCGGCAGCAGCCGCTGCGTCTCCGGGGACATGACGCTGGTGCACTGATTCAAATCATGTTTCTTGCTGTCACCATTAGTTTTTACGCCGCCGCGTAGTCGCAGCGACGGCGAGCCGTTTGCGACATCCATGTGTACGCGCTATCGAGACATGACTGGCGGGTGGCGGCGCGCGGACGCGGCTCGATCGAGATATCAGCTGATATTGTGGAAGTTTATGGAATGACGACTCGTCTGACGCTCGCGCTCGTTTTTTTTTGCGTGTACGCTTAACCTATACGATGCATATCGACAATGGCGTCGTTCGCGGTTCACAGATTAGAGATACACGGTCGCACGGCGCGGTTCGCGAGTAGGACTAGCCGTCGGCGTCGTGTCGTTGTCGTGTAATCGACTTGGGCACACTTGGGTCTGGGCCGACGGCCAAGTAGTTACGAGCGTAAACACGACGACGACGCTAGCTACCGCACGCAATGACGCGCGCCGCTCTGCTATGCTACGGTGCTACAGAACACCATACTATTATCACAGTATTATATGCTTTTAAAACTGTGCTATTATGTAGTCAAGTACACATACATTTGTATGACACTTTGTTTAAATTACACTTTATAAGCTGGGAGTCTGGGATTAAAACAGTGTCTGAAACTTGCTCTACTCTTGAGTGTACAATGTTGATTAGGGCATAATGATTTATTTACCGTGGTCGAGCGTACTTAGAACCTTATCCGTTTAGTAAATATTGCGAACTTGAAATTATGCAATATTTACTAAACCGATAAGGTTCTAAGTAGGTACCTACATCTCAAGTTATGCTCTACATTTATAACTTCTACTCAATTATATTTTTTTATTTGCTAAAGAACTTCGTTATCTAACTAATACTTATTTATAATAATGTACAGCTAATATAGAACTAATATTAATATAGAGCATAATTTATAGGTAACTAGTCCTTATTGACTTTTATGGTGCTCTTTAGTGAACCAAGTATTGAACACAGACAGGGATACTTTGAAAGATATTTTTTAAGCAATAAATGCGATAAAAGCAATAAATACTCAAATCGTTTCGATTCGATATGCTGTAGGAACTATTATTAATAATAATGTCAATAAAAGGATCGAGTACCTAGGTTTGTTTATAGTTCCCTAATAGAAATATAGAGTCCTTGACACGCAGGTCGCATGCTGCCGGTGAGTGTTCTAATGTAGGTAAGCCAATGACAAACTGGTGCTATCTGAGCAACGTCATCGTCATAACCTTCGGGATGACTCAGTTCCACTCATTAGTCAAATCTCACACAAAAATAATTCTAAAAACTTGTGTAGTTACTTGCACGTAGAGTAGAGACTTAATCTTAAATATTTGAAAAGGCTCTAGTTACTTATTATTACCTATTTGTTCTTATTAATATGGGTTTTCTTGTAAAACAATCTACGGCTTTAAGTGTGTACAATAGGATTAAAAGTATTAATTAACACCTATCTAATAACTTTATCTCTATCCCTATCCAAAGGACAGAGGTTTTTTTTTTCATTTTGTTGATGGCTTTGTGCGATTAGCACATTTAGCCAGTGTTAAAGTAGGTAATTTTTCTAACAAGTAATACATAAATAAACAAAATTTCTTTTCTGTATGATGATGATGAATGATAATAGAAATGAGAAATGATATACCACCCAACCTCTCGAGTATCTCAGTAAAGATGTGGGGCTTTACTAAATCGTCGGGCGGACTTCTAGAGAGAATTTGAAAAGTGACGTTGCACTGTTTTGTTTCATTTGCCAACACTCATGCACACTCACGAACACCATTATTTTACATTAATATATATACATAACACAAATTTTAGAGAATAAAACAAAACCGCAGACATGACTCTTCACTTTCCCGCTAAAAAGTCGGACAGAGGTTCAGTGTAGGACGAAGGCGGGGACGAGCGGCATCGGCAGGGCCTGACTGTGTACAGCTGCGCGAAGCAACTTCAGAGGGGACTAGAAGTTTGGCGCGATTTATTTATTATATTAGGTTAAATATTTATTGAGTTTTGGATAGGTTGATGTGCGTGCAGGCGTCTGTACTATACATAATTGTACGTATTCTACACTCGAGAGCAATGAATCCGGGTCACTTAAAGAAACCTATAAATTTTGAAAACTAAGAATGCTTGCTTAATGAAATACTGATTTTCTTGAATTTTAATACTTCGTTTTTCCTCCTCGTGCTTCCATTACTACGTTAACTTTAGTTTAGGTTTGGCATGCTGTACACCAATTTTCTTATACGGTTTTGGGGAATATTCTCCCATTCCTCTGTGAGAGCAATTTTGAGCTCACGAAGCGTGATTGGGGGAGGGTTTCGTTGTTTTACGCATCTTCCTAGCCCGCCCCATAAGCATGCTCGATCGGGTTGATATCCGGGCTGCGTGCTGGCCACTCCATACGAGTAATATTCATCTCTTGAAGGTATACATTCACAATCCAACCTGTATGAGGTAAGGCATTGTCATGCATAAAAATAGCATCCTCACCCAAATTGATCATAAATGGACCAACGTGTTCATTAAGGATTTCTTCCACATATCTTACGCTAGTTTTCTATGAACACCAGTTCTGTGCGACTCTCAGAAGAAATTCCGGCCTACACAAGTATAGACCCACCACCCGTAAGCTACTTTTTCTTCGATGCATGCTTGCTTGAATCTTTCCCCTGGTCTTCCATCGTTCTTGTAGAGCATAAATTTTCATTCGTCGGAGAACATAACTTTTGACCAATAGTTCAATTTAAGTGGTTCTGGGCATATCTTAGTCTTGAAATACGATGCCCACGCTCCAAGTTTAGGGCCGTTTGCAGGTCTAAGTGGTTTCAAGTTAGCTTCAGTAAGTCGTCGTCTTACTGTCTATGCGTTTGGGTTATGTAGGTTCTAACCTACGCAGACCAGGAACAGGCAGAACCAGGTGTACAGATCGCGCCAAACTTCTAGTCCCCTCTGAAGTTGGCGCAATACGCGTCGCAGTAGTCAGAAATAGGCGTTAGTAGGGCGAAGGCGGGGACGAGCGGTAGGGCCTGACTGTGTACAGCTGCGCGAAGCAACTTCAGAGGGGACTAGACGTTTGGCGACCACAGCACGAGAAGATCGATACTTGGTGAACACCATGCTTCGTAATCGCTTTCTCACAGGAACTGAACTTACAAATCTGTTTCGACGCCTCGGAGGAAGTAACCCAAACGCATAGACAGTAAGACGACGACTTACTGAAGCTAACTTGAAACCACTTAGACCTGCAAACGGCCCTAAACTTGGAGCGTGGGCATCGTATTTCAAGACTAAGATATGCCCAGAACCACTTAAATTGAACTATTGGTCAAAAGTTATGTTCTCCGACGAATGAAAATTTATGCTCTACAAGAACGATGGAAGGCTCTAGCCAGTTTCCTCATAACGTCAGAGAACTCTTTGTACTAATGACAGCGACACACCGACAGTCCTGGCTGTAGGTACTGCGCTGACTCCGACGGTTTCCAGCATTGTGAGAATTTGGTGCATTCTTCAGGTGTAAGCGACATGATTACAGCTTATATTACAGCTTATATTAATATTGAACACTATCAACATGATTTATATACCCACTTAAATGACAGATTAGAAACAAAAACAAAAACAAATGCAGTAATTTCTTAGTTCCATCTTCGAAAGTCTCCCTTTTTCAAATTTGATTTTTTTATGACTTAACTTTACAATAACTAAGTAGTTTTATTACTTTGATTTATAGGTTTCCCATACCGGACCCGGATATAACGAGTATAATATCACGTCTCATTATTTCCTCTGCATGAAGAAAGCAATAATCATTGTATAATATAGGTAAGCATTTATGCATTTAAAAAAACTAAAGCAATCAACCCGAAGAGATCGCATGAAGCGATAAGACCGCTTTAAGGTTATGTGTTACTGTTTTCTGTGTGTGAGCATTCAAATATTAATCTATCTATTTATTAACCTAGACTGTCTACCAGATGGTCTTAGCAATTTACTGATTTTATTAAAATAAAACCTAGTAAATTTCTAAAAATAACGGACAATAAGCCATTCTGCCACCATATCGGTGGAGAATGCCCTGCTTCTTTTGTCAGATAATGAATTGCTGGGTGCCTGGTGTGACCTGGTGCAAAATATATATCCAATCCGACGTCAATTAAAATTATGTTAAATCGTCCATCCATACGTGGGAAAGTTAGCACTACAACTTTCCGTCCCCCGCAGAAGATCAAGAGGTAGACACAAGACAAGATGGCGAGCTGTGAGATGTAGTGTTAAGGGAAATGAGAGAGTGCCGAGTTTCCAACAGGTTGAAGATATAGCGTAATGGAGCCGTAAGACAAGGAAAGCAGGTGGCGGTGTCACGTGGCAAGAAAAAGAGAGAGAGGTCCATAAATGTTTTGTGGTGAACTTTTGTGTAACGCTTATTGATGTGTTGCCGACCGTCGAGACTGATATAGCCCGGGGTTGCATGGCACCCAGCACGTATCGATCAAACTGAAATCATTATTCAAATTCGCGAAACCTGTCGCAAGAAGGTACTACGTGAGTTGACACTCGTGTCAGTTACGACACATCTTTTCGAAGGCTTCCCCGAACATTATTACGTCACAATTTGCCATTTTTTGCTAATCCAAGGGCAGAAGCGTTTACTAGCTTGCAGTTACGTGTTTTATTGAAATCCGTTTTGTTACGCATTCTGCTTTTTACCGATTTAGTTTCCATTTTTGTCTCTCTCAGTGATTTGTCGTTGTGCAAAAAACTAACTACGTTAATTAGTATCAGAAACATATTCTCACAGTTGGTGTTATCACAGTTTTTGTTACGTAAGAAATACATCAACCTTAATTATCATAACCATAATACATACCAAAGCTACCTACTATATTAAATCTCTTTGTTACATACCTACTATTCTAATAAAATTGTGGTGTAACATCGCGAAATAGGAGTGTCGAGTAGACTATTAAAAATTTGCAACTAAATAGGTAAAGATTAGACATAAAGGTAAACAATGAAAATGTTCGAATCGTTCCTGGATTCAATACCAAAGAACCGCTCTTCCATGGTGGAACAACTTGAGCTGCCAGACGACATCACGGTGTCCCCGTACCTGTGGACCGACCCTGAAGAGTCGCTGACCGTGTGCAGCGACAGCGCGGTCACCAGCAGCGTCGGCGACTACGACCTCACCGTCAGCACTGACAGCAGCATCCCGCTGTCCAGAGCCATGACTGACTCCGATATCGACTACGGTCGGTATAGGCGGGTGAGTGTCTTGTTTTACATAGGTTCATATACAAAATCTACGACTGTATTCCATGTGCAAATTCTAATAATTACACGTAGGTACACAAGTACACACGTACAACGTACACGTACGTATGCACTTGTGGAATAAATGTTAAAGAAAATTACACACCATTTTGAAGTCTCTCTTATATGGAGTAAGAGTCGAAAGTGTATAGTTACATGTTAAAGCTTGTGACCGTACAGTCAGCTTCAAAATTATCTGAGCGTTCAAACACACCAAAAATATCTAAACATTTGACAAAAATCAACCTTATCTCAAGACGTAGAAATTCATTATTATTTGTTGTTTGAGAACAAATGACATCGAATGAAAGTACGTCTTTCACGTATTGGGCTAAGAGTGATTTTTGTCAAACGCTCAGATATTTTTAGTAGGTTTGAACGCTCAGATTATTTTGAAGCCGACTATACATCCAAAAATATTTTGACATAGAAACATAACAGTAACTAGGTACACGTACATAAGAAGGCTTATCTATTTAGTGCTCTCTTCCAGACAGTCTTTTGATAGACAAGATAGATTTCATTTGAAATATGGGCTTCTCGTTGCACCTGTGGTCTGTGCCATGAATTAGGTATACTATATGTTACAGAACAGAATATGACAATAATAGTATAGTAAATACTCAATTACCATCCGTTCCAGTACAAGAGCAGGAGTTACAGCTGTCCCTGGGAGCACCTGCGCGCTGCGCTGGACGCGTTCCCTCCAGGGTACCTCGCTTCGTTGAACAGGTATTCCTTTATACTTAACTAGTTAGAGTGGTGACTTTTTGACTCAATCAAAAGCAAACTTAATACTTTACCTACCTACTTACCCTAGTGTAAGACAAAAATAAGGTTGTCCACAAGATACGATGGTGTTTTGATAATTTAGATGATGATTTTGATTCTAATTCTTGGTAGAAAGTCTCTACCGCGTCGATTTAGGGTCTTTTCTTTGTTTTTAACAGACTTTTAAAAAGGAAGAGGGTCATTTCTGTATAAGTAGGTATATTTTCAAGGTCGTTTACGCACGCATACTTCCGACCTTTAAATCCACCGATTAGGATGATTATTTTACCATTGACAATGGTTATCAGATGCAAATCGCCTGAGACGTATTTTTGGCCATAGCTCCGAGGATTTTGGGAGAATCGAGATGGAAATAGTACCAAGAGTTGAGGAATTTATCGAGACACGTGTGAGCGTTTGAATTTTGAAAATCAGCTTGAATTTATTTTTGGAATATGGAAAAGTGTAAAAAAAACGGGTTTTTTAAGGGGTATTTGTATACTAAATTGTAAATATTTAAAAAAAAGCCGACTTAAGAAAAAATTAAAAAAAGGGTCCTAGGGTATTAGTTTAGCTACAAAATGGAGAATTTTTTTTAAAATCGGTTAATAATTGTGACCTGTAGACGAAAGTACAATACCAAATCTAAAGGGACCACCCCTTTAGATTTGGTATTGTAGAAAAACGGGTATTTCCGTATATAAAAAGTGATGTACTAGCTTCTTTGATTATTCACGGATCGTCATGGTAATGGTGTTAAAAGATGCGGATGCAGGCGAGAAGTGCATTCAAGTTGGAACTGTGTTCTTAATTTTATTTAAAAATTGTTTTTTTTTCGTAAAATGTTGTATTCATTTTCAATGCTCCGATTCTTGCGGGGACTGCAAAATCTGTGAATTTTTTGACCGAAAGAGTTTACTCCTGGGGTCCGATTTTTGTATTCTATATGGTTAAAAACTTGTCTTTCTTCTCACCTGATGTTAAGTGATGAAGGCCAAACATGGAAGCTCACTCCATTCACCCCAAATCTGATGAGTTAATGAAATGAAATAAAATATATATTTCTTTCTTTAAACATGTCCGGGTTTTTTTTGTGAACAATAAAGTATTTTATTCTATATTTATTAGAACACACCGTTTAAACTTATGAGAACAAAAGAAATATGACTACTTATTGCATGACTCATCTATATTGCATAGTTTCCAAAACTCGTCATATGACCTGACGGAGGACTGCTCGGCGGTGGAGCGGGCGCGGCCGCGCCGCTACAACGAGGAGCTGCGGCTGAAGATGGAGCGGTTCTTCGCTGAGGAATGCCGCGTCTTCAGCCCAGACGACCCCAGCCTGCTAGCGCTGGAGGACGCGCTACGGGCCGTCGACCTCAAGGTACTGGCATTGGACGGGCGTAAATAATGAGGAGAGGGAATGTAGAAAATATTTACTAATCTAGGATAATTTGTATGGGAGATTTTTTAACTTTTTTCTGTTATCAAAAAGTGTTAGCCGACTCACCGCGAGTTTAGTGTGAGTTTCATTTGCTACAGGGTGCCTAGTGTGCATTCGATCACGGTAAGGAATCGAAAATTAATATGACATAAAAGCAGCTCTTCCTGGCGACATACGAGATGAGTAAAAATGTTGCCATACAGATTCTTGTTTTCGTTAACGTGATCGAATGGCGAATGAGACTCGCACTAGGCACTGGATCAGGATAACGAAAACGGTAATTTGTATAGCATTGAAGCAGTAAGCAGCGCCTCTTGATGACAACGAGAACGAGTTTTATTTGCTACTAGCAGTGCCCCGCGGTTTCACCCGCGTTAATTAGTCATAGCGTAATGTAATATAGCCTATAGCCTTCCTCAATAAATGGAGTATTCAACACAAAAATATTTTTTCAATTTGAACCAATAGTTCCTGAGTTTAGCGCGTTCAACCAAACAAACAAACAAACAAACTCTTCAGCTTTATAATATTAGTATAGATTCGATCACCATTTTCGTTAACGTAATCAAATGGCGGAATTAAACGTAAGTACTCATTTCCGCGATCATTACCAGAGACGCGCTATTAGGTAGGTACTAACCGATGATGTGAGCTGCCTACTTTCATTTTTTTAAAGGTTTATTTAATTTGTTTACAGGCTCTGGAGGCTGATTTGGACAGCATCATACCATGCTTGGATCTACCGATTCCTTCGCATTACTAATTAATTCCTGGATTAAATCGTTACACAAGGAAAAACGATATAACTGGTTCAGACCAGACCACATTATAGCACAAAACATTTGATGTAATAATTGTTATTACTAGAGGGTTACCAACGAAATGATTGCCATGTTTCGTTTATTTTGTGTACCTATCCAATATATTGTACATCCTTCGTGATCATGGCGCATCATGCCACTGTTCCAAAATATCGGATACTCGGTTGAGTAAATACATAAAAACCCGTTAATGCATGATTTTTTAAATAATTTTGGATAGGGAACTTATTAACATTGTTTATTGGGAAATTTAATAAAAAACCATACGATGTGTAAAATGTACTTTTAATGGGAATGATCTTCAACATTGCAACATCGGTGTTTAGAACTATCGTGCTCACTGCGGCATCACAATGGCTTGCACAAAAAACAAACAAACAAACAAACGAATTTTAAAACTAAAAAAGTTAGCAACACGATTGTGTTGATTGAAGATTGATTAAGTAATCTAAGCTATTTGTAGCTTTTAGCTTTGGTTGAAAAACAATAACTCATAATACTAAACAAAAGTTTTTAACAATAAAAAAAGTAAAAAAAAATCTGCACTAATAATACCTAATTAATTATTATGTAATTACTTATTGCACATACATTTTCGGGCACACACAAATTCAGAACTTTGGAATTTCAATATCACAGGCTGTTTTTATTTTTCCTTCTTTTGTAATTGTTAAGTAACAATCAAAATTATTTAAATTTACAAACAACCTGTATTATTGGAAAATCAGTAAGCAGTTTACACACGTAAATTTTGGATTTTATCACATATCAGACCATGTACGACACACAGTAAGACAATTGAAATATTAAAAAATTAAATAGTTGTCACTTCTAAAAATACCTCGTAACACATAAAAACAATAGGATTACATCGTTCGTTACAATAATTTCATAATACAATGTCCATACTGTCGTAAATCAACCAGCACCATGAAATGTATTGACAATGACAAATATGGCTAATAAATAAGACAATGTTATGGCATTTACGGAAACGTCCAATTCTATGAAATTAACCCTCTTACTACAAAACAGTGTTAAAAGTTAAACAATGGCTAAATACGTTTTTAAAATATTGTGTCTCTGTCTAAAAGTATTAGCTAAAAAGTGACAGCATCTATTTTAAGCATTGTTTAACTTAAGCCGTCGTTTTGTGGTAGAGCAGTAAATGTTTAAATCATGGTTAGATTGATGAAGATGATACTATCTACACAACTACCGTAGATGGCGGAAGACAGAACACCAATTAAAGCGGAACTATAGTCATCAACGTTACAGCTAAAACCATAAACCCAAATCAGTTGAATGGAAAAAAATATCTCTAGAAAACAAGACATTGTTACAGAAATTGGTGTAAAAAATTGTACAATTAGCTGCATTAAATAATAGCCTTATACTCCGTGACAGGTTAGACGACGGACGGATTTAAAGAGGTAAACTAGTAAATTATCTACATCCCTTTTAGTTAAAAAAAGGTTATAGCAAATTTTAAACACGCGAGTTATTATGCGTTTAAAAAAAAGTGAACTATCGGCATTTCGCATGTACTAAACGCACGAGTAAGGTCAACCGCACGCGCGGACAACGACTCGCTAGTCGCTTCGCTCGCCTGCGTAGTAAATTGTAAATAAACAGAAAGACCATTTCAGTCGGGAAAAAAGTAAAAAAATAAGGTGATGTTTTTTATGTTCAATGGAACAGGTATCGGCTTCTTATACACCTCCTTTAACGCGTCCGTCATCTAACCAGTCACGGTGTATTATCATAGTTTCTTTAATCTTTAAGTGGTAGTTGTATGACAGACAACACAACCTATTTATTTAGATTTGTTGTCTATGGTCTTACCGATGTTAACGGCTCCCGCCCACGACCGACTTTTTGTAGGACCGATAATCGGACCGATTTTTTCGCCGACGTTTTGGTACCGATTTTGTGACCGACATTTTGTAGGAAATGTGCGTTGCAACATATAACTCCATACGTTTCATTTTCATCGACTATCGGATGTGGGCGAGGGCTCTAAATGACATCATCATGAACTGATTTCTCACTTTGATCAAGTGATTTAAGATCATTTCACGCAAGAATAACTGTATAGAAAAAGAGAAAAGCAATACTTAAGCCTACAACTCTACGCTTATAATATGTTTTCATTAAATTTAATAGTTATCTTTTCAGGATAAAACTCTTTCTACGAGATATTCGAGAAATGCTGGTAAGTGCGATGCAAACTTTGCGGATGCTGTGAAGTTAGCTGCGAGCACAACTACGATCACGCCTCGCGGATTAGTAGACACCTACATTTCGTTATTGCGACGAGAGAGAATTGCGCCTTACTTCACGACCGCCATAAAGTTTGCATTGACAATATTGCTATTTACCAAAAGGCCCTTATGATGCAAATTACTGAAATAATAAAAACATTGTCTACATTTTTTGTACTTTGTTTAAATAACATATAATTTTACTTTAGATGATCTTTTCTGGTGCAAACTATACGGATCTATTGTAGATTCGTATAAAAAGTTTTACCCCATTATGTACTTTAAAACAGTTCTCTTTTCCCAATCAAGATAATATTGTAACTAGTGTTATGCCCAATTTCACTAACGATCTATAATGTCTCTGTAACCCCTACAAATTGCTTGTTAGTGAAAATTGGACATTAGCGACCTATATTTAAGATTCGTTAGCGCAAGACAGACGTACACTTAGATGTAAATATGCAAAATACAAACAAACACTCGCTGCACTACAATATGGACGTGCTTTATCATAAAAGGCAATCTTAACCTAAAACAATTTAAAATAAAGTAACCATAAGTTTAGTTCAATACGAATAAGAGGCAACGTGGTTCAAAAACTATCTTATGTAGTTTACCTTAAGAAGACGATAACACACTTGTTAATTGTTGAATAAACATAGTTTTCACTGGGTATTTGCGTATTTTTTTCTTACAAATTCTCGATCCGATCCGATCCTAAATTTATCACCTACAATAGTATTAATTGAATACAACCGCTCTCTTACAAATTGTTCTAATAATATTTTAATGGTAAGTGTTTTAATAAAGACAAGACAGTATAACATGAGTTCCGTGCGAATTCAAATTTGATTATTGGTAGAGTTTATTCCTTGGAGGTACTTACATATATATATATGCAATTTGCTTTTGTATAACATTACAACTATCCTTTTTCATAAACATGTTTTTCATTGATGTAAATTCAATTCGATACTACACTCTTAAAACAGTAAGTTGTAACTAGCAGTACCTAAATTCAATGCTTTACCAAATCTCAATACAAAAAAAGTTCTAAATTACAAACTTTTAGAAAATGAAATTGATTTTCTGTGAGTTCAAAAGAAACACTGCAATAGAGAGCTTGACTTTACCAGTTGTAATAACAAAGTTCACTTCAGATTGGCAATGTTTATCAATGACAAGTCTACTGTAAATTGTTGTGTTTGTTATTACGTGGGTGAACTCGGGTGGTATGAGGTAATTCTATACAGTTAAATCATTGTGGATTTAAAAACTAATGCATGCTTAAAATCTCTAACCTCTGCCTAATCTGTTAGCATAAAGGAGTCAACAAGCGAAAATTTCAAGTAAGCGATATTGCTCACAATGCGCTGTTTGACTTAAAAAAAAATTAAATTAATATTTTTAGGGCCAGTGCCACAAATATTATAATAAAATATTTATCATTATAAAAAACCACTGTCAGCTACATTAAATACTTACCTTTCTTTAGTTGACACCTTATAGATATTCATGAGGTGAAAAGACAATGGTTACAAAATCGATAATAAAAAAGCTTTATCGCACACTCCTTTGCTAGTTAAAATAAAAATAAATGTTTACTTCTATCGGTCAGTAATGCTTTATAACTACGCAGCAAAATAATGTATAGTTTACATGGCCCATTTGTAATATTGAAATTAAACCGACGTCTAGTGTTACATAAGACGCTTAGTGTATTAATAAAACTCAATTGCTCAAGACGATAACAATCAAAAGATTTGTTCTTTTATTAAAAAGGTCTCATTAATATGTAGCGTTAGACTGCTGACGTAAACACATAACTAAAAACAGGCTTGGTTAACAGGACTAGTATAATGTGTTAATAGCGCAAAAAAAAAAATATTAAAAAAAATCAAAATTTTATCTGTCAATGTCATTGGATTAGTATGTTTTGCCTGAAACACATTCAGTGAACTCATACGCAAGTCAGACTAAAGCGGTTAACGTAAAGATGAGGTACTGCTAACGATTTAAAAAAGCCTGAATGCGTTTGCCTTTCTATGTCACGGCTGCCCCTGCCTGTTCCAGTCTTGACTCTCGCCGAACCTACCTAACTACCGCCCTACGTGCCCGTCTACGCTAGCGGCCAAACCTTAGCTATGTAACCCTTACCTAACTTAACAGTCTAGGTCCAAATCGCAATGCGCAAACTAAAAGTACTACAACCAATGTACAATCAACCGCACACATCAAGCTCCAAGCATAAGCGAAGCTTAGTAAATTCAGTAGCTTTTTTTTATACGTAGCCCGGCAAATGACCCCATTTCACCTGATGTTAAGTGAATATGGAATCCAGATGCGACGACAACTGGCAGCGTGAAAACAACGCAGCATCAGTTACCCTCACTCTGCCGGCCTACAAGGTGCCTCTTCACGCCTCGTTTGAAGGACCCCATATCATAGGAGGAGAGAAAACGTGTGCTGGCAAACTATTCCTTGTTTTGGAGGTGCGACAAAGAAACGAGTCACCAAATTTCTTAGTGCGCGATGGAATATTTGAGACAGTGAAGCGGTGACTCCGTATTCCTATGGAGGAAGGGAGAAAGCTTGATATTATCCGAGCGCAAATTATAATGGTTACGTGCGGTTGACTGTATATCAATTATACAAAATATAGGTATGTATACCTACAACTTTGCGAAATTAATTTGTCCATTATTTGTATTAATTAACGTTAGTAATAGCAATATTAATGGCTTACTTAAAACGCATTTTAATTGACTAGTATGCATGGCAGAGGCCAAAATTATATAATGTTTATCAAAATTTTCGTAAAAAAAGGCAATTAATGAGGTGAACAGTGATTTTACAACAAACATGCAATGCAGTAACGTCCAATTAATGCTCTTCGGGTCTAAAAAAGCAACTTTGAGCAACTCTACTAAAACCTTTTGAATATAATGTCCTTGTGTAATTTTAATGATCCATCTATTTGAGAAATTTTGTAATTCAGTTTTAAGAGCCGAAATTTACGAAATTTGGCAAATAGATGAATTGAAAAACACAAGTTATTCGTAAACTAATCAAAGTCTTGAAATGTCAACATAAGTGATTATTAAAAAGTACGATTGAAATTAGAAAAAATATTGTTATATTAAAGTGGTAATTTTAGATGAACATACTAAAAGTCTGGAGAGAAACGGAACATTATAAATAGCTTATTTTACACTATTAGCAAGCTGTCAAGTTCGTCACGTCGTCGTCGTTAGTACAAATTCCCAATCACCATACAAAAATAACATTCGTAACACTTATTCCAATACAATAACATCAGAGTACTTACCTATTGAGAGTTCTTTTCACTGTTCAATCGAGTAAAGGTTACAATATGGAATTAAAGCAACGCCACCTAGCGTCTAACTTGTGAAAGTAATCTGACACAAGACGGCGCTGCTCGAGTCGAAAAGTATAAAAAAACTCTCACTGGGCACACGGAAGGGAAAAAGTTAAAGCGGTGCAGTAGTAGCTATGACTGATATTGAGAACATGACCAAAAAAACTAACTGTCATAGACTATGGTATATGAATGAACATATATTGAAGGAGTTTGGACGGTTTTGAATAGTCTGATGTGCCGCCGGCGCCGTCTGTACATATCAATCAATGTGACATAGACTATGGGTCTTACAAATAAACAAAGAATAAGCTTCGATTAGTTATTCCGTGTTTTGTCTCTTTTACTCTAATTTAAAATGACGTTTACATGACAGGAACAAAACACAGAATAACTATTCGGATCTCATTCTTTGTTTATTCGTAAAGTACAGACGCCTGCATATCAACCTATTCAAAACTGACAAATTTCTTCAATACATTTTCAACCATATGCCTAATACATAAAGTTCAAAGTCTAATGAAGAAATTGGACAGTTTGTGGTTGTCTGCTGTGCAGGCGTGCGTACAACTGCTATTTCATTGGAGAAAAAAAACAATAAAATTGTAACAACTCAGTTTGCTGATAGTTTGCTAGTTTTCTTGGTCATAGACACAGTCATAGCGTAGAAGTGAACGGTGCAAGCACAACACTACACTCAAGACGAGAATATACACATAATTGACAATTTAGTACATTTACAAATCGCAAGACGGATACAGTGTAGCCATTGTAAATATTTTAATTAGTTATAGAAATCGTAACTTTAGTCGGTCAATAACAGGAACTATGCATTTACAAATTAGTGGAGAAGTCTAGTCAAAATCTACAATCTTGCATGTCTTTATTTTTTGTATACATAATATATATTTTGATAGAGCTAATGCACATTTATAGAGTTACTTTCGTTTGTATATTTCAATATGATACCAATATCAGTATATTAAATTCTGCTTTCACATATTAATTCTTAGTTAGGTACTTTATTATATCATATCAAGTAGATTTAGATATATAACCAACCACAAAGTTGCGACCTCTAAGCTTAATTGCTAAGTTTCGAAGATCAAGCACAACACAATTTAGGAATACACAAGTGTGAAGTGTGACTGGCCGATAAGGAACTGATTATTTGAATTCATAAGATAGCATCAATAACCAACATTACATGCTTAAGAATAATTATGGACCTAGGCACTAATTTACGATATTTTCAAAAAGCATTTCATTTATTTTGTTTTCAATCTCACCGAAACAGGTTTCAATTGTGAAAAATACAAAAGAAATAAATGGTAAAAATTTACAATTTACCATTCAAACGCCGGCAAATATTAATCGTAATAGGTAAATTCACTGGATGTTTAAATTATCCGTCACAACAATAGTTGGATTTTATTAGCTAGAAAACAATTGTATCATATTTATTTATTGTAAATATAATTCATTAAAATATCATCGACTTATTAGCCAGTCACAAAAGATTACATAATTAAAAATCAAGACGTACGTGTACTTGTGTACACCATTAGTAAATACACACAAAGGCAATGAGCAAGAGTGGAAGTTGAAGAGAAGTCACATGTTTGGAAAAGTTTCAAATCTAACCCAGCGACTCGAAATGATGGCACTTTTGAAATCGCAAAACATGGAACACTTTTCTAAACCTTAGAACTTCAAAAGATAGAAAGAAGGGAATAATTGAGATTTTATTTATGTTTCTTTTTTAACCTAAGGCGCACCTGATATGTATACACCGTGTATACAAAAATAAACTGCTCTGCACTTTTATAACAACTTTATAATATTTTTTATCATCTGTATATCCTAGCTAAATTATGTTCGTCGTGATTTCAAAATTCATTTTTCTACTTAACTTTGTGCATGTTTTAAAAAAATGTGTAATCAATAAAAAGCTAACTCGTTTGTTTATTCAAAAGAGCTTGGTTAGTCATTCACATTTGGAGTCAACCAATTGTAAAAAAGGTATTTTGCCATATTTTTTTATTACACAACAGCGATGTGCCTTCATCTCACCTGATGATAAGAGACGACGAGGCTAAAGGAAGACAGTATCTAAATCGCGTATACGACGTTTAGTTTACAATATAAGCGTTAAATACAAATACATTGTAAACATAGAGAAATTGTTAAAAACCACGACCCACATAATTGTATACAACTTCGCATCATTGCCTTGGAGCGTAACACGTATCCCAACTGATACGCGCAGCATATAACATGAACAACGTGAATATCCACATCAATATTGTCCTCATTTACACTATGGTGCTTGTAAGCACTGTAGAGTTCAAAGCCTCGTACCAAAACTCAAAAATACTTAGTCATATTTAAATTATCATTCTTTCGCTCACGTCAATCGTATGTAACAAGTTTTGGTACTTAAGTATAAGTTTTGCTTACAATGGTATAGATCGCGCCAAACTTCTAGTCCCCTCTGAAGTTGCTTCGTTGCGCAGCTGTACCATAGTAGAATGAAACAAGTAGGCCATCTTCATACATACGCACCGAGCGCGGCTTGTATGTGAGCGCAGCCGAGCCAACCCGTCCGTACGCATCGTCGCACGCACACACTGACAAAGTTTATTGCTAATAATGCTGCGCCAGTCGCGACTGAGCCACTTAATGCCGCGCGCGCCTGCTTGTTTCGTCGCTGCGCCCGCCGCGCCGCTGCCGCTCGTAGGTTATATATAATTTGTGAAACGTAAGTCAACGATGGCTACAAAAAAAATCAGGAGATATTGCAGTGTTTACGGATGTCTAAATAGCAGCTTGTCAAATCCAGAATTGTCCTTCTTTACCTTACCTACCGAACAAGAACGGTGAGTACCTCCTGCCTAACCTAATTACATTATTTTGTGTTAGTTATTTACTAGGTACCGAAAGAGTTAAGTTCTGCTTCAGATTTCGTGGATAAGAGAGGTAAATACATGTACCTAAGGAATTGTAAGTTTAATTTATTAGATTACACGGTACACCCTACCGTGAAAACAAGAGACTAATTAGGTACAGTCAGACTAAACACTTTGGACTTTGTACCGCTCTTATGTTGTGGGCATAACTAAGTACTAATATCGAACTGCAAGTGTTTACCGTGATGTGCTGTTGACCGTACCTACTTACCTATTGTAAGTTGTTGTGTTGTACAGTTAACAAACTACGTTTAGGTAGGTCGGGGGTTCTCTGGAATCCATGAATTCATATTTCTAAGTATGTTCTTATTTTATATGTAGATACCTACCTCATTCTAATTAAAAGCGACAGCCCTACAAGTTTAGGTGATTATCGCTTGCTCGGGGGCCGAGTCGGCCTACTTGTTTCATTCTACTATGGCTGTACAGTCAGGCCCTACCGCTCGTCCCCGCCTTCGCCCTACTAACGCCTATTTTTTGCTACTGCGACGCGAATCGCGCCAACTTCAGAGGGGACTAGAAGTTTGGCGCGATCTATAACAGGTATACAGAAACGGAGGGTCAATGTCCTTAGCGTTATTCATAAATTATACAACCACATGAGTTAATCAATTCTTAATTTTTGCTCTGTTCTGATATATCACTGATACTTATCCCTATTTTTTTGTTCAGTAACTATATAGGTGTTATTTAACCGACCTGGCTTGACCCGCCTTTTCTTTTCTTAACAAATTTAAATATTGCTTAGCGTTATGCGCCCACTACCACTCAACAAGCATTAGGAAGCTCAGTACTCATCAAAGCTTACGCCGTTTACTCAACAATTATACATAATACAATTATTATATACCTACTACGACCTATGTTAAGAGACTTTTGCACCAAAATGATACATATTCCAAATACATATATATATACAAATACGTAATACAATATCTTATTTATTAAATATAAAAAAATCGAATGAAAAATCAACATGAAATCACAGCACAAAATCACAATTAGAAATCAAATAAATTAATACAAGATATTATAAATGTATTTGACTTAATTATTCGAGATCTTGTTACAAAAATATTTCTAAATATTGCAAAATATTATATAATTAAAAATATTATTATATTTAAGAACTAGTAACGTTAACATTTTAATTTGAACTGTAAGCAATACGACTTCTAAAAGTTACTCAGTTGCTTTTGGGGTTACCAGAAGAATAAAATAAAGCGTCAGTGTCAGACTTATGCCGTAACTGTGTATATAGATTACAAAATGCAAGCATCAGTTCGTTTAATATAACAATAAAAATATAAATCTATAAGTCATGGAAAGCGTAAACTACTGAAAATAAATATATTCTTATAATGGCAACCCCAACACTATCAGACATGGAACGTTTAAAACACTAAAAAGTGATCTCTCTCAGTGGTAAATTTACGTTAAAATTAATACCATATTATTTCCTCAAAAAACAGTGACTGTAATATCAAAAAAAGAAAATCAGTGAGACACAATCTTTAGCATTTTTGCGTTAAAAATTGAATTATTTTTTGAGGAACTATTTGGTACGTTCTTATTACAGATAAGTCATGATCGAGCACGACACACAACAACCAATAGGATACTCTCTCGGCCCGATTCCCTTAACGTTACTTACTTGCCTCTTGATATGTGCTTAACATCACCCTTTGAAACTTGACGTAATTATGGCGCTGAATATGCCAGATACTTTTCGTTCAATAGGTATATTGTTTAAAATTTTCAACACTTAACTTTACTGCTCTTTACAAATATATTTAGTAAGTGATACGTCCATTCGAATAACTTTTTTGTTGTAAAATTTTAACGGCTTCACTCCCAAATATTTCAATCCGTATGAACCAATTTACATTTACATATTTTAGTAGGACGATACACGATAGTGGTATTTAGATTTGAGGACTACTCTGTAAATCGAATAGACGATCGTTTTCGTCGTACATCACAGAGCACGGTTTCATTACGTACTCTCTCAGCGACTCATGCGCACGATGAAACGTATTATTGTATTATCGACCATCGAAAGTCCAATTTACAGATCAGAACTCATCTTTCGAACTCAACCGCAGTGTTTCGTGTTAGCAACGTTTACCTATCATGATACCAGGCCCGAATCGGTGCGATAGAATATCCTAAAGTTGAGTATGGACGAGAATCAGACTTTTCTGGGCTTGCCGGGGCCGGGGCACTCGGCGGCGCGGATGATGGAGCCGACGTACTGGCGGCGCGGCTCCACGTCCACGAAGCCGGGGTTCAGGATGATGTTGGGCACCAGCTCCATAGCTTCGTGTTCTCCGCAATCTGGTTAGTCATACGTACCCGCGAGTGTTAGTGTTAGTGTCCCGCAGTCCAAGCGTGCGTTCCAAGCGAGTGCGATAAAGGGAAAAGAAGAAAAAAATTTCGAATGAATAAAAATTTTGCGATACCGCTGGCGGGGAGCGGGCCGAGTGCGCGCACGCTGGGGGCTGGCGCTCCGAGATGGCGTTAGTGCTTAAGAGCGTTTATACATTTTGATGTTCCGTACAAACTTACAGGTTCCAAATTTTATAAGTTAGTAAATAGACTATATACTCTCCCACTGCTGGGCAAAAGCCTCCATCATAAAATCCAGTCTTCACTACGATTGATGGGTATTGGCTCGATCACCACGCTTGCCAAATGCGGGTTTAAAAAATTAAACCAATAATTTTTATAAAGATTTCTGTGCCAAAGAAAAATACAAAGATCTAAACAGTTATAAGAAAACATATTAAGTGAACTTAACTTATGCGATTTGAAACGTTCCATAGTGGTCTTTAAAATCGCATTGGAACTCCAAATTTTGTATGGAATATAAAATTTATAATGTATAAAAGCTTTTAATGGGAATCCTCAGAGCGTCTTCGCGTTCGAGCGTTTACCCCCGCCTTTGGAAATATGCAATAGACATGCGGATAGACCGTAAAGATTAAAAGCTTTGTACGTACTTTTATGATAAATCAGATAAACCAATTCATCATTCAAATTAAGTACACAACTTGAGAAAGCACCCTCTCTCATATAAAAATTATATGCAAGGATAATTGTCAATGTATACCTTACACACACAAAGTTAAGAGCGCTTTTCTATTGATTAAACTACCGCAACCAATTTCCGAAATAACCATTTCGGTAATTATATTAATAGTTTCATGCCTTTTTCATCTAGAGAGAAAAAAAACGTGAAATTTGTATCTAAACATCTGAAAATGGCACCAAACTAATCTAAATGTTAACAAAATATACTGCTAATGAGAGCTATGCCAAGCCGCTCGGTAAAAACTATCATCTAGAAGAAGTTATTAATTTAAAAAAGCTTGTTAATTACTTGAAATGCATTATTACTTTAGTGTCAGTTTTAAAAATTGCATTAATTCCGTCACGAACCCAACCACAAAATGTTACCGCTACTTACCTACCGCAGTTGAAAGAATATAGTTAGAAAAAAGTTTAAAGAACAAATAAATACAAGTTAAAAAAAATGCCATATCTACTTTTCTTTAGTTGATATTTACACAAATTTGGTACACTTTTATGATAGAGACATTTGGCAATTAATTAACATAGTCATTTTGCTTCCTGGAGGTACCTCTCTCATCCCCAGGAATAAATAAAACCATTAGACGCATCATACATTTTCCAACAACAATAAATAATCAACTCCATCACTTCTGACATAAGATCGAAAATAGATTGCCAGACCTTTCGAAATTAGATCTGATGTTAATATTGTAGTTGTTGTCAATTTTCGATCTTAACTCCATAGCAACAAAGTTGATATTTCCATGACAAGGAAAACCGTGTACGATTCGAGGTCAAGCAGTTGAAATCTATGAATTCATGTTATACTGTCTGTCTTTACTTAGGAAGGTGCTTAGCGATAACCATAGGTGCAACTTGTGCATAAAGAGATTGTATATATTAACAAAAAAAACTATCTTTAAACTACTGCGTAAATCCTAATTATTATGCTAAGTATTTTTTGGTAGATATAGTTACATTACATAGTATATGTCGCTTGCTAGTGGTCCAAGAATACATTATGGTCCTGAAGATATCACAAGAGAAAAGTTACAATTGGTGTTCTTGGTCAGAAAAAGACAAAATAAATTAGTAAGTATATAAGAAATTCGGCACATATTATATTATATCTATATTACATGAATTAGGAACTTCTTGAAGCAGTAAATAGTGAAGCTTTATATTTTATATTAGAATTCCTTTAAGTTTCTATTAATTTAAAAATAACACTTTTAACCGATTTTCAAAGCAGACAAGTTAATCAAACACAAATAAACTATCGGTTAATAGAACAATGTATTATATCACTACATTACGATTCTATTGGAAAGGCAAGACTAATCGTATACGAACGAATAACAATATTCTAAATTAATTGTAATTGTTTTTTAATACCTAATAATATACCTAGAACAATTTCCTAGCAGCTAAGGAGCAACGTTAAACCATATTTATATAAACTAACTGACATAGTCATTCAATATATTATGTAATAAATTTCAAAACTCAACTCAAATGTATATGTATAGATAGGCCGTAGGTTCCTAGTTATCTATATTGTGTTGTTCGAAAAAATTTACAATTATTGTTGTTGGCCCTAATCAACTATTAATACAATAAATATGTACTATGAAAAATTGTTTTTTATTTTTTTTATTTCATAGATCAGGAAGCGCTTCTCCTTCTCATCTGATGTGGATAAGTGATGATGAGGCCGAAGGTAGAAGCGCTCTTCACTCGGAATCCTCAACTAATAAGGGATTAGCTATTGTCTGTTCAATATAGCTTGATACCCGTGACAGATGTCAAATTGGCATGCCTAGGGCTGAGACAATACTGAGGTAATTGCATCAAGTACTGTGCTTATCTAATGTGTAAATTGATTTTCTTTTTTAATTTTTAAAAGTTCTGTAAAATCGTCATATACCTACTCAAATAAATAAAGATTAACAAATTAATTATTACAGCTAGGATGAAAAAAATGAAGTTAAATTTAATCGATTGGTTATTGAATATCAATTGAACTTCACTGGGTGTACTATCCCAACACTAGTATTTATTTGTAGTGAAATGACCTTGTAATGGAGTACGTTTATTTTATTGTAATGTTTTAAAAATTATGATAAATGTGTGTTATGCGGGAGTTTATTGGGATAAATCGAATCTAACATAAAATAGAATCACAAAAGTAATTGTAGTATATTAAGTGATGGATTATAAATAATAATGTTATTTTAATATAGTCAAATAATTTCATACGCTTTTACAAAGTCACGATTTTGATGACTTTGATCACAGGTATCAAGCTATAATGAACAAACTATAGCTTACCATTAACTGTCAAAACACAACAATGCTACAAACATTGTTGCAACGACAACAGACTTAGATAAGACGCCCCTACCACTAACCATAAACTACAGAGGTGTTTAATATAAAGCGTAATTCTTAAATCTTACATCAAGACGGAATGTTACTAAAAGTATTAGTTTAACACTACTAATTTATTTAAAGATCAAAAGATTGAAATATCATTATTATTAGTTCCTTTAGTTAGATTGTACTAGCTTTGATTTAAAAATGTAAGCTTATTAATAAAAACTAATAGAAAGTGTTCCATCATTTCAATATAGATATTGTCTATGTTTTAATTATTGTATCTATGATCGATCATAAGGCATATTAGATTATAATATTGTGAATCTATGTTAATTATATTTCATTGAGGACTACTAGTATGTTACTTGTTATACATTCTGGTAACCTCCTTCTATTATATTAATTGACGTCCTGTAGTTATTTTGGTCCGTACTCTAACCATTGTTAAAAAATGCCTATGTATGTGGTATAACGCATAATTCGTACTTTAAACCAGTTTTGAGGTCGATCATTTATGTCACTCGAACACCGAGGATAATTTTAACTAAATTTATTCTACATTCATCATTGATTTGATTTGAGTACATATTGTTAAATAATATGAAAATAGAAAAATTAATTACACTATGTCAATTTAGGCACTTTTTAACAATGTTGTCTACTCTCCTTTAATAAATTATTTATTCAAAATATTAATTAAGCAATAATTCAAATCGCATTTTAGCCAATATACAGCGAAGGTAACTTTAACAAGTAAAGATAGATTGCTTTTTGGTATTTCTTTTTATACTTATTTTATATTAAATCCTATAATATCTAATATCAATGCAATAGCACCAATAGCGTAGCGTAATTTGGAATGTTCTAATTATAATATATTTTTTTGCGTTTTATATGTATATTTTTTAAAAATACTATTATAATAAAAATTGAGATATAACAGTGTTGGCACTAGCGTTAATAAAAGTGATAAACGTATTTATTTAATTGTACTTTAATTATGTTTTGACAAAGTTTAGTTATTATATAGTTATATTTTTTTTTCAAACATAGATACTTTAATAAATCTAAGTAATAAAAGTATTATTTATATTTATTGCGTAGTCCACATAATTATATTATTATTTATTGCTAGCGTTCACTTGATTCGCTTTACTGTAATTTAATTATTTTCTATTAAAAATGTGTCTAAGTAAGAAGCCTAGTGATTTATATGACGCGCTTAATTATTATTTGGAATTACTTGGTACATTATGTCTAAAACTTTATCGAGAAAATTCAGTTTTCTTTCTAGCGTCTTTATGAGCTTTGGTTTTTTAATATTCACATAAACTAGGCAACTAACGCAATGGTCACGCATAATTTAATTACATAGTGTTTTTCTATATTAGGAATACTTAATCGGTCATCAAGTAACAATTGCATCATGTTTAAAAAAACTTGCAGCCTTTATAAAGCACGTTTTGCTTTTTATTTCAATGTATTAAGTTAAAGTTTATTATTAGTTTGCAATTGCAGTAATAGAATTATGGAAGACATTATTTATGCAAAATATATCATCAATGGAAGTTAGTACGTTTAAATGTCAAATTCATTTAAATAACACAAGCCACTTTTCCTTTCAGAAAAACGGCAGCGAGCGGTCCGACAAGAAACGCTCATTTGAAAGAGCTATTAGCTGGTAGCATGCGTTTTGCTTTGTTCACTAAAAAGCGTATTTATTAATTCATCGTCAGCTAATAAACACTGCTGGGCTGACTGCCGACCTTCCCTTTTAAACAAAGGCACATGGAGATGGCTAATTGACTTTAGCTTGAAAATATTATAAAAAGCCTTTTGTACTTTCAAAACTGACCCAGTTTAATACGCTCAAGAGAGAGAGAGCTTGAGCATATAAAGGACACCGCCAGTCCGAAGCGGTTCACCAAAGCAAACTCTAAACTACATCTTTCGCCAAATGCGTAATGTAGTAACACATTGGCATAGGTCAGTAACTGTCCACGACGGCAGTAGAGCCTGGATCAAGGAAGGATGATACGCAGTGCAGTACAGCTTGTATTTCAAAGGGATCGGGGTCTGTAACATCACACAGCCGAGCCCGATCAACACGCTCAAAAGAAGTAGAGCTAAAGCGACGGTACACGGTACAGCTTGTTCATCTAAGTATAAGGTCAGTGCCTGTAACATCACATCAGCCCGGTCAATACGCCCAGAGGAAGTAGAGCCGTGGCAGAAAGCTACCAGAGATGTCCTAAAGCGACGGCACACGGTACAGCTTGTTCATCTAACTATAAGGTCAGTGTCTGTAACATCACATCAGCCCGGTCAATACGCCCAGAGGAAGTAGAGCCGTGGCAGCGGGCGCGGCTAGGGCGGCGCGCGGGTCTCACCGGGGCGGCGCCACTCGCGGCAGAGCGCGGCGCAGGTGCCGGCGGCCAGCAGCAGCAGCGCGCCCATCACCACGCCCACGGCCGCCACCCACGTGCGCGTGTCGAACGACTCCGCGCCCGACAGGAAGTGCTTGTACAGCTCTGCAATTGTCAACCACACCCGTTTACACATCGAGCTCAGTATACGAACACGGATCACACGTAGAGTGACAGGGATAGATTGAGCATCATCGACAGCCTATTCGATAGATTATCCAACGCTGGCCTGGGACGTGAAAATAATGTAGCTGCTAAATTTGTCGTGCATGTCGTAAGAGCCGGTTAAGGGACGAGGGTTCCAAGATACTCGGACATCAGGCGATCGATGTTATCTATATTTCACTTCAGAACCCTACTTTGTTATGCTAAATGTGGCGTCGCGCGTCGTCGGTTTTGTGATTTCGTTGCTGTCTTATTGGGAAAAGAACATGAACCGATGGAATAATGACGTTCACAAGAGCTATTATTAGCCTAAACTGAATATATAATTTCGAATTTTGATTTTTTTACGAGTGAGCATAAGTGTTGGCTAATGAAAAAAAAGGTGCAACGTCACTTTTGAATTCAGTCAAGAAGTACGCATAAGATCTCAGTGAAGTACCACATCTTCACTGAAACTCAAGGGGTTTGGAAAAAGATATCATCATCATTTATTTATTTATTTATTTATTTATTTAATCAGTACGACTAATGCCAATTACACCAATTAACACATGATTCAAAAATACAATAAAATAGTATTAAAATAAAATGTAAAATTACAATAAATCTAAACAAAAAAAAAAAAGAATTAAAAGAAAACAAAAACAAAATTAAAAGCACTAAAATCATAGAAAAATTCAAATTCAAAAAACATTGCAATGAATACGATCAATAAAACAACAAAATAAAAATTATACATGCAAATAAAAAAAATAAAAATAAATTACATAATTGATTAATTAAGACACAACTATCATACATTCATCTCACAGTATTTCAAGCATACAGATAGAATCACCTTCCATTCATCCGCAAACACATCACAATCCGGGCTGGCGTCCAGAAGGGCATTGAGCGCAGTAAGGGTTCGCGGTATGGGGGATCTAGCACGGGCAACAGTTCGACACAACGGGACAGCAAACAGTTTATGTTTTCTGCTCCGGCTGTATTTATCAATGACGAAAAATCGACATAGCTTTTCGTGAAGATCAAGAGCATCCACTTTCCCTCTGAGGATTTTACAAATGGTCACTAATTGATCATTAGATCTTCTGACTTCTAACGAATTGTAACCCAAGCAACCTAATAGATATTTAGTTGGGTACATGTATGGGTAGTAGCCATACGTGCGCTTGTATAAGTACCTTAAAAATGCCTTCTGAACTTTTTCTAAAATAAGCGCATACGTGCTCTCATGCGGGTGCCATACACACGCACTGGCCTCAAGCTTGCTGCGGACTAAGGTGTTAAAAAGGAGCTTGACCACTTTGGTGTTTTGGAAATCCTGAGAGTTCCGGAGTACAAAGCCCAGCCGTCTAAAGGACTCTTTAGCGACTGTTCTGATATGGTCGTGGAAAGTAAGCTTTAGGTCGAATGTTACACCCAAGTCTTTAATAGTAGTGGATCTCAATATATCTTTGTGGCCCAACTTGTACTGGAATTCAATTGGGTGTCGTTTTCGGCCGAAAGTCATCTCAAAACACTTTGCAGAATTAAATTCCATTTTATTTTCCACACTCCATTGATACACCGAGTCGATGTCTTGCTGGAGCTTTAAACAGTCGCCATGTGTCTTAATCTCAAGGAACAACTTTAAGTCATCAGCATAAAGGAGACATTTAGCGTACTTAATGATCGTGGGAAGGTCATTGATCATTAAGATGAAGAGCAGTGGTCCAAGTATAGATCCCTGACTTACTCCAGAACGCGTGTGATAGGACCGAGACTCATACTGACCGTGCCGGACATACTGCTGGCGGTCGCGAAGGTAATCAGCGATGAAACGGAGGAGGCTGGGGGCAAGGCCCAGGGCACTAAGCTTTTCCAGCAGTATGTCGTTGTTGACCCTATCAAACGCCTTCCGGAAATCAAAGTACAGTACGTCCACTTGCCCTCCATAGTCGAGTCGAGTGGAAATTAAGTTAACAATGGTTAGGAGGTTGGTGTTAACGGACCGTTTTCTTCTAAATCCGTGTTGCTCGTTACGTATATAAGGCTCAACCTGCCTGTAGACTTTATTATGAATTATGTTTTCGAAGATCTTAGCAGGAGTTGAAAGAATAGCGATTGGGCGAGTATCTTCAACGGACAGCGTATTAGAACTCTTGGGAATAGGAATAACCCGCGACACTTTCCACTGAGATGGATAGATTCCAGTTTTAAGCGCTACGTTAAAGATGTGACAAAGTGGATGTATTAGAATTTTTTTCCCTTGCTTAAGAAGCCACGATGGAATTTTATCAGGTCCAACTGAACTACCTAAGTTTAGATTTTGAATTCCCGTTGCCACGTCACTAGGAGTAATCTCAGGTATGTTAACATAATTACTTGTGAGAAACCGGTCCCGGTTTTTAACATTTTCCGCATCTAGTTTTGGTATCTCGGATAAAAACACACTGGAGAAAAAATCGGCAAAAGCTTCGGAAGCTTCTACTCCACTCAGAACATTACCCTTATAGTTAACTTTGGGTTCAAATCCTCCCTTTGACCGTAGGCTTGTCACGTGGCGCCAGAACTCACGAGGATTGGTTTTGATGTTCTGCTCAATACCAGCTATATAAGAGTTGTAAGCAAGCGGGATACACCTCTTTAACTTAGCTCTTATGTCAGAAAATGATTTGTAGGCTTCTTCGGACCTACTTCGCTTCCAGTTGCCATGCAATTTAAGCTTAAGTTTAGTATCCCAAATTATATCTTTTGTAAACCAAACAGGGTACCTTGTTTCTACTGAGTTCTTACGGCGTTTTTTGGGAATACAAGTATCAAATAAACTATATATGGTGTCATAAAAACATTGAGTACTAAGATAAGCGTCGTTTAAGTGATGGAGCTTGTCCCATGAAACGTTAGAGAGCAGTTCAAACAACAATTCGTAATTACAATTTTTAAAATTCCAATCCTTACTCGAATCGATATTACTCGGCTCAATGCGATCCGAACTACGAGTCGTTGCAACTTCTATATCAATATCGAGGGGCGGGTGATAAGCGTCAGGCGGCACTATACCTTCCGTAGCCTTCACGTAGGTCTGTCGCGCGTCTATGCTCTCCTGGACCAACACAACATCTAACATTCCTCCATGCACATTCGTTACAACATTCTTCTCTACCAAACTACAATATGACAGAAAATAACAATAATAATTATTTATATTTAACGAGGCACTATTCAAATTAATGTCGCCTATGATAATAATAATTCCCTTTAAATTGTTTACAAAACTCTCAACTTTACAAAACCATCGTAAATAATCATCGTCACTAGCACTCGGTTTGATGTAAATAACGCACACATAAACAGTACGGCCATGCCACACGAAACTGGCCCATAGGTCTTCACCGCAATCCGTCTCCAGCTCGGTGTGCCGGCACAGCGCAATGGGATTGCGCGCGGCCAGCAATACGCCTCCACACGGTGTACCCCTGTCGCGACGCAATACGCTCCAATCGCCGAAGGCAAGCTCTGAGTCCTCAACCGACCCGTCAAGAAATGTTTCCGTAGCCACTATTAGTCCATGATCTAACAATAATAAATTATTCCGCCACGTGTTAAGCTTGGTTTTAAGACCACGAACGTTTTGGTAGAACACATTTATAGACTTTCTACTGTGTCCCTGCTGGACCACGAAAGGGCCGAGGGTTAGTTGTTTCGCCCTTACTGGTGGGCTGTAAAGGCTTTCTGTAGTTTACCCAAGGCTTGATCCTTGCGTTAATTGGCCACACATCGATTGAGTAACACAAGTCGTAATAGGCCACCGGAACACCTATCTTGTAGGACCTATAATCACCCTTGGCAGCGAGCTCTTCCACCGAACATGTCACATTTGGACACAGAAGGCGGAGATATTTGCGTATTTCATCAATTTCAGACTCCATGTTCCACAAGTGTAGGTATTTCCTTGCTTCAACCGCCTTCAACGCTGTGACCGTAGGTCCCGCGGTACCGCACATAGAAGTTACTCGTCGGCTTTTTCTTTTTACCTCAACCGACGCCGACGCCTGGATGTCGTCGTTCTCTGGTTTGCTGGCCGGTTTCATTTTGCTCACAGGAATGATCTTTTTCTTTTCATTTTTTCCTGTTTGAGCTGTAGACATAGGTTCAGCGGCCATGTCTTGTTTGGAATTGGCAGGTCGCGGCTCTAGGCGTGGATGACTTACTTGGAATTCGCTCTTATTCTGCCTGCCTACCACCGCCACGTTGATCGGCCTGCTGACAGAAGTGCCAGGCACCGACGACAACTGTGTGCTGCCCACCGATAGCGGCTGAGTGTTGGGTACCGGTGGCGGCTGTGTGGTCAGTACCGATGGGGGCTGGGTGGTATGTACGTACCGATGGCAGTTGAGTGCTGGGTATGAGTTGAGCGGCATCAAGTTTCCTATTTAGTTCTTGGACCTCTAGCGCATAATCCGCCATCCTGGATTCATGGCTGATAATCAGATCAATAGCTCGGCAAATTTGAGTCTTCAGCATCTGTATATCCTGACGCAGACTCTGAACGTCATTCACTGGCAGCTCATTTCTTTGGACAATGAAGCTTTCTTCTGCGGAACAAGCCAAGTGTGGTCTCTTCCGTGTAGTGACATTGTCAATAAACTTTTTGGCTGAACCCACCGGGGTTGAACTATTGTCCCCGCCTTTCTTGGTTGCACAGCGGCATTCGGGACATATCCAAGCAATATCCAACTCAAACACATTACCACCGGCACAGGCAATATGGTAGTTTTTGTTACAACTCTCAATAACACATCGCAAGTGCTCATCCTTATCGTCCTCAATGGGTTCGTGGCAGGCAGCGCAAATCATTATGAGTGAAGTTCAACGATCGGCCCAGTTAAAAAATCGAGTAAAGATATTCAACCTTGTTGCTAACCGCTTAGGAATCAGTACTCCTCACCCAATTCGACCGTAGCAGATCTATGTGGTCGTAGCAGGCCGTAGAGCAATCGTAGAAACGTAGCTAATGACGTAGCAATGCGCAGGCGTAGATAGTAGTATGTTATTTCGGGCGCGACGCACCCAGTGTCCGTAGCCGAATGGATAAGGTGGGCTCAACACTCACGCTAGAGGTCCGGAGTTCAATCCCAGCTGGCCGCAAAAATTCGTTTCCACTTTTTCCAATATTTAAGACTTCGGATGAAGTTTGGTGAAGTCTTGTCTCCAGCAGGGGCGAAGCCCGGGGCTCCAACTCAAATTAAAACTTTATTCAAAATAATTTAAAATAAGCAATGGCACGTCTGCTACTAAGGAAGAACCAACGACGAAAAAAAAGCTTCTCGCTTTCGATCGCTTTGAAGGCGAGGCGAGGAGGAGGCGTCATCTTGTCTTTTCGAAAGCAATATGAAAGCAATATCAAAAGCTAAAGGCTATAGCTTTCGATATTATTCGATATTATGTTTCGATATTATATTAGAAAGCGAGGCGAGGGCCTCGCCTTTAAAGCGATCGAAAGCGAGAGTGTTAGGCGGTTGGGGGCTGGTTGCTGTAGAGCGTGGTGGCGAGCACTCTACGGGCGGGCCCAGCCCCAGCGCGCTGATGGCCAACACGCGGAACCAGTACGACTATAATAGCATAGTGAGTGAGTGAGAAGGTCCTACGCGTGACCCACCTGCTTCCTGGTCGCTGTAGAGCGTGGTGGCGAGCACCTCCACGGGCGGGCCCGGCCCCAGCGCGTTGGTGGCCCACACGCGGAACCAGTACGACGCGTTCGTGTCCAGGTGGTACACGTCCACCTGCCTCTGGAAGCGGTACACAATTGGTGTTAATGTATATGACAATAAACAAGAAAATTTTTCGAACAAAAGTATGGAAGTGTTGTCAGAATTGTGTTCAAGTAGTTGTCATCGGTTTTCACCCTGGCATAAAGTACATGAGTGTGATCTCTTCGCAGCAAAGTTTATTTCACTGCGAGGCAGAAAACTCCGTTCGTCTATTGAAAACTGAAATTGAACTCGTAAAAAAAACACTAAAAACGGAGGTGCAAAAAATTTTGGGTATATTATAGTATCTAGGTTAGATGTCGTTTTACTCAGCTGTGCTTTTTTTAAAGTAAGCAAGCAACTACACTAAAGAACTTTTGTAATCAGCTTTGTAAGAACAATACGTGTGCCTTACCGAGTTGGGGCTGATGTGGTTAGGGCTGATCGGCCGCCAGGGCTCCAGCGAGTTGTTGACGGGCGCGGCCGAGCGGTACTGCGCGGTGAAGTCCACAATGGGGTGGCCCCCGTCACCGGCCACGTTCCACAGGATCAGCGCCAGGATCGTGGACGCGTGCACCGTCACGTTCACCAGTGGGGGCGGTTCCGCTGCGGACAAACGGCATCTTTGTTATAGTAAAAAAGTAAAGTAAATCCATACTAATATTATAAAGCTGAAGAGTTTGTTTGTTTAGTTGAACGCGCTAATCTCAGAAACTACTGATTCGAATTGAAAAATTATGTTTATGTCGAATAGTCCATTTATTGAGGAAGGCTATAGGCTATATTACATCACGCTATGACTAATAGGAGTGGAGCAGCAACGAAAAATGTTGCAAAAACGAGAAAACATTTTTTAACGCGTGTGAAACCGCAGGGCACAGCTAGTAGCCTATATGGGATCTACAGCTGGGCAAAGACCTCCATCATTGAAGTCAAGTCATCGCTACAATTAATGGGTAATGGCTGGGTAATGGCTTAATCACCACGCTTTGCTCGGGTTGTTGATCACAAACCCGGGCTTTGCATCGACAAACCCGAAACACACGTTGGGATTGCTGGGATTGGAACCTTCGTGCTTCGGGTATCCGGCCGAGCGCTTTGCTACTCGGCCATCTAGGTAGGCGTTACACGAGGGGCGGTCAATTTATTCTCGGTAAGTATTGGGGTAATTAAATAACAAAGTGGGTATTATTTTACTGTATTAAGTAAAAATAAAGACATAAATCATATTTTTTTATATGCGGACGTTGGAATTGCTATAAAATATGGCAATACGAGTTACTTCACGTTAGTACAGACTACTAAGAAGTAAAACTATTTGCGGGATCCGGGATTCAATAAAAATAAACGAAAAACATTTTGGTGGTTTTAACCACTCTAAGTCATGTATTGTCGGCAACATTAGGTATTTTATCCCCCTTCATTCCTATCACTGGTGATCATTGTACGCCCTATATCATACAGAGAAGTGTCATCAAAATATTAATGTTAGGTTACTTTTATTTTGCATAATTCATACTTATATAATAGCCAGGCTCCAATACAATACGTACAATTAACAATACTAGTGGTCGTCCAGTGGTCGAAATTCGACCGTAATTTTATTAAGGCTGCACGGATTGTATCCTAAGCATTGAAAAATTAAAAAAGATAGAATGTGAATTTGGATTGGCATTGACAGATGTCGGCTGCATTAAAGACAAACAATACGTGTGTGTCAAATACAAATGCGTGTGTGTCAAATTCATGGTAGTGTGTGTAGTGTTGTTTTTGTTGATTTAATGCATTTTTATGCATAATTAAAAAAAAAATTACATTCGGATATCCTTCTCTATATAAACTATAAGTGTGCGAAATGTCATACTCCTCCATCTCGCGCATGTTTCGTAAAAACGGGTACAAAATTTTTGCTTCACGTATTAATATATAGACTAAAGTTTTTTCTTGTGTAGTTAAGATTTAGGGTATGTTCCGATACACACTGCGAGCACTGGAAAGTGTGACGTCAATTTAGTATACTGCGAAGCCGTTCCCTTATAGTTAGCTATACTGGTTACTGTTTAAAACGGAACGCAGCCAGTATACTGTCATCCATGTCATTTCTGGACGCTGTTGATCACGTGATCAAAGCACTGAGAGCACCTTACCTCGAAAATGCCAGTGCTTACAGTACAAAAATGGCGACGATTTATGACGTCATATATTCCCATAGGATACTGCGGCAGTATACTGTCAGTCCATAACGGAACAAATTTCTCACCAGTAAGAGCACTGGACAGTGCTCGCAGTGTATATCGGAACATACCCTTAATGTGCGTAGTTTTCGTAGGTAGGTACCTTTATTTAATTTGTCAATGGCTGTGTAAAAAACTGTGTCAACATTGATGGTGTTCGTGCTTTTCATTTTCTTATTGAAACAGATGTCTACTGTCTACTTCTCTATTACCTATTATTCATGAATTAAGTAGGTACCTCTATCAATATAGTTATGAAAATTTGTAGTTTTAAAACCGCCAGCAATAGAAGTTAATGAATTGATAATGAATTGTTAATGAATGTCAATAGCACGGGCAACATTGTAAATAATACCAATCACTGTTAAATTTTAATTGATATATTTTTCTTATTTCTAATTGATCCTGATTGAAATTTTACTAGGTACTTCAAAGATTGATATTTTTGATTCTGGTGCCGCTGGATGCGAGCAGAACCAAACCGGTCGTATTGGAGATCCTTGGAAGAGGCCTTTGTCCAGCAGTGGACGTCTTTTGGCTGAGATGATGATGATGACGATGAATGCTGAACAATACAAGTTGTTTTAAAAAAAATACGCGATCACAACACTACTTTCGTATTAGAATGCCTTTATTTTACATTTTAATTATAGTATGAATTTTCATCTGGCTGAAAGCTGATGCAGTGAAAAAGTCACTATAGGTATAATATTTTTCGCTTTTGAACTGATTATAATCAGATTTCATTGTGGTTAATTCTAAAAATATAAGCAAAGTCATATAAAGACGTTGTCTAACTTTATACTTTGTATACTAAAAGAAAGAAAACCAATTACTGGTAATGCTGATAAAGTTTTATAAGGCATGCCTAACGTGCATAATTATTTACGCATGTTAGGTAAGATTAAGATAAGATAACAACATTATATTTATATTATTCAGTTATGATAAGTTATGTCAAAACAATTGTTAACAAATTTAGGAAATAAATAAACTAATTTAGAAAAAGAAATCTAAAAAGGGTTATTTGGCTACATACTCGTACAAGATACAAGTATGTAATGTAGTACTTACAGTATTGTGATACAAGCATCATAACAACACATAAGCAAACAGAGAGGCCTATAAATAGATCTGTTCTGTGGCGTAAGCAGAAATGTGCAAGCTCGGAAATTCAATATGACCACTAAAGGTGACCAACAATGAGACAATTCAGCGGCACAGGCGCACAGCACAGAAGGCCGCAGTTAATAAAGTATTCTACCTATATATTGGTTTCTTCCTTTCTAAACAAGTAGAACATGAACAGATGCAAAAATATAGTAATTTATATTAATATACAGTGTCACTTTTTTATCACCGTCTAAACCTTCTGAGATAACTCCCGTGATACAAACGAACAACTCTTACTATTGGACCAACTCCCTAACTCGAAAATAATATTCAGCTGTTCCATACAAAACATCAATATTCATTCGACCAAAATGTATGGAACAGCTGAATTTTGATTTCGATTGTATCACGGGAGTCATCTCAGAAGTTTTGGACGGTGATAAAAAAAGTCAACCTGTATTTACAAAATCTTAAAAGCATATATGTAGGTACCTACTGATTTCTATAATTAATTTATTTACCGACGCGGCTTCGCTTGCGATTTCGAATAATTCGGCCTGTTACCATACCAAAGTCTGTGCAAAAAGTTGAGACAATTTTTTGTATTATGAAATCAAATTGTAATTTTTCAAATGGTATCGTGGTGGATACCACGATAGCCTAATGTGCAGCTGGCCCGCAATGCTAGAATTTATATTTATGTATAGGCACGAATAATTTTCCTGCAAGAATGAAACGTTTTCTCTGAATATAGAAAAATCTGTAATACGTTCTGTCGTTGCTCCGTTTTAAGTAAGTAAAGCACTTAGTTACCAGCAAATAACGTTAAACATTCGCATAAACTTTTGAAAACATCATAAGGCTAAGCAATTGTTTCGCAGTAGGTCGAGGGACCTTGTCAATAATCACTGTCATAAACAATACGGTATAATAGACAATAAATAACGGCGGTGATTATTAGGATCACCTTCTTGTCAATTACGTACAATCAATGAGCTGTGAAACATTAAATTAACCTGTCGTCTTCTGTGAATACGGACATAATAGAATTTTAATAGTTTAGGGCGTGCCTAGTGGGAGTTTTGTTTACTATCCGTGTTCATTCGATTACGTTAACGAAAACGAAAATTAGTATGGCATTGAAGCAGCGCCTCCTGGCGACATACGAGAAGAGTTATAAGGAGGTCACTAATAGTCCATACATCTTTGGCCATGTTTGTACCTCGAGGTACATATACCAAAATGTAGAGAATAATTCGAGGATTCCGAAAAACGTATCTTTTTGCTTTTATATTTAGATACAACTAGATAATAATTTAATAAAGTTGTTAATTACTTGTAACACATTTTTATCATGTGGTAACATTGGATGTTCAATTACGTTTACTATCAGACTTCTCCAAATCCTGTAGTGTTGAAAAAATATTTTTTTTTGCTGTTAATTATTGCTAATGCATCTACTTGTCGTCCATTTTTATCAATACATAATTTAATGGGCGTAAAACAATACAAAATAGAAAATAATAATATTAAAATCAGCAAATAATTGTCTCTCTGCAAGTAACCAAACGCTACAAAATGTCAAAATACAACTAATGTCATAATAAATGAATGTCATTCCGTTCGTTTCGGCGGCGTTTCGGGGTGCTTCGTTGTTTTCGTTTGCGATTCGTATTTAATAACTTGGTTATTCCCTGTGGTATTCCGTTTTCCCTCGTGATTTGGTTCCTGTTGATAATCGTATCACAGATTATTTAACATAGACAGGGTCTAAAATGGCAAACCGAAATTCAAACCGATTTTTTTTTTGTCTTTCCCAAATAACTAACAAACAAAGTAGGCCTGCTATATTATTCAGTATAACATAGAGTATTATTTTCCATAAAGTGTACCTCGGTATGATCTGCCCCCCAACCGCGTAACACTCTCGCTTTCGATCGCTTTGAAGGCGAGGCCCTCGCCTCGCTTTCTAATATAATATCGAAATATAATATCGAATAATATCGAAAGCTATACCCTATAGCTTTCGATATTGCTTTCATATTGCTTTCGAAATGACAAGATGATGCCTCCTCTTCGCCTCGCCTTCAAAGCGATCGAAAGCGAGAGAGTTAGGCGGTCGACCCCCTGATCAGTGCTCGCCGCAGCTAAGAGGAAGAAACTATGTAAGTCAACGCTGTCACAATAATGAGACTATTTAGTGACGCTATATAGTTCTGCTGGTTGTGGCTGTAACTTTTGCATAATGCTACCAAAGTATCGTGAGTGACCAATAACGAGAGGTTTTGTTATTCATTTAAATAGCTACGGAAAGTGCTACAGTGCTCACGGACGTAACTAGTAAAAAAATAGTGGTCAAATTTGCAATCGGTCAAGTGACTAAAAAACCGTCAAAATCCCTTTGATCGTCGAGAGACACTGATAACACCTTCCACGTTTATTTTTATTTATTTTAATGTACCTATTACATTTCACATTACTGCACAGTGAGAATGTTACGATGAAAATAAAGAAAACGAGGGTAGAAACATTTTTCCACTGATACTTTGAATTTTAGTATCATTTAATAAAAAATCAGTTTCTCAAATAGATAAAGAGTAAAATACGATTTTTAAATTATAGTATCATTGTAGAATAAAAAGAATGTAAACAGGAATATTGTAAATTTTAACGTAGTTAACAACGTACGAGCTATTACGCCTACATAACAAAACTCGTACACAAGAGGTCAAGTTACGATTTTGCTCTAATATTTATGCCAGGCGTTTCATGTCATAAAGTTTGATTCTTAAATAAATGCATTAACTACTGCCGTTTTCGAAGAAAAACTTCTTTTCGATGGTATACGATGCGTACAAGCGCTCCATACCTAAATAATATCATAAAGTTACCATTTCTTTTAGATAGAACCGTGGCCGGGCTGGGCCGCATACGCTGTAGCCCGGCCACAAAAAGGTGAAATACTGCGGTACATTTTTTTCGTCTCGAGTACAGAAAAGTACGCATCCGCACAGCTTACAGACATTACCACGGCCTTTTTTGGCGCCGTGGCCGGGCCAGGTCGTAACATAACACACAACTACTTTGGACAGTACCATCTATAACTTCGCCCCGCGAATGCCACATCTACCTACCTACTGTAGGTACTATAACGCTACTACGAGGGCAACCGTTTCTAGTAATTTTTTTTGTAAAACTCGAAATTTTTGATATCTTTCTAATATTTTTATATAATAAATATCTTTTTTATTATAATACAAAAAAAATTTGGATGTTTATGTTATCACCACCACATTAAAGCGTCTTTTCGCAAGAAAGCGTCCTGGCGCGTAATAAAATACTCAAAACCTTGCAAAATAAGACGATAAAAGAAATTTTTTGAAGTTTATTATGCTTATGAAAAATTATTGCACAATGATTTAGGAAATACTTTTAAAATTTTAAGCAACAATTTACAATCAAAACTGTACAAAATAGTGTTATTTTTCATTTCTAGCAACTTTGATGTTTTATTGCATAAAAGTTTCGGAGCGGAAACAGAGATGGCGATACTTTGCACAAATATAATTTGTTAGAAGTGTCCCCCCTTTGCTCGGATGGCTTGCTTATTCTCATGATTGACCAGTAAAGCCATGGCACTGCGGTTTACGAAAAAGCAAAGTAATAACCCTCCTTTTGACGCAGTCGGGTAAAAAGGTTGACAAACTATAATAACATTGTTTACGCGAATATATATCTTAACTAAAATGTATACTTTTACAGTGGACGAACATAAACGCGCCCAAATCAGATATGCACAGTGCCTATACAAAGCGTCAAGTGGATGATAAAATAATGGCGGTCATTACGCGACCTTCGCTCTTGTCCATCTTCAGGTACTAAACTGGTGTAGGGTGACCACGAATATAGACAGTATGAAGACTATTAAAGACTTCATGAAATACTGGAGGTATTCGATGTAGACTAGAAAATCGTTATACTTTTATTATTTATCTGCGAATACGGGTGTAGTATAAGTTGGAACATAAAAATAGTATTTAAATGTGGTATTAACATATTTTGCCTTGTGGCCAATAAAGGAAACAATTAAAACATCTTTAAATAAAAAGAGAATATGTTAAGCTTAGTTAATACTTTATAAATACAAAATTATTTCATGTCGTCTTAACTATATTTAGCATTAAAATATACATTAGCATGATAATTAGAAGAATGGTAAAAAATCTTTTTTTCTACGTACTAAATAATATTATTTATAGTCAATTGAGTAGCGTAAATCAAGCGTGGCTGTTAGTAGATTTATTTAATCAGGAACTGATGGAGTATTAGTTCCACGATGGTTGCGATAAAACAAACATCAAATCAACATTATTAATATTACGAAGAGTAGTATTAGTTTCACGATGGTTGCGATAAAACAAACATCAAATCAACATTGTTAATATTACGACGAGTATGTGACTGTCTATTAAAATTACATAAATGTACGTTTTATCGCCTAATTATTGAATACACACAATCCGGTTATCTACATTATTTATAATACTTACTGTTACTAAATTTATTGATAGCATTATTTTTGTTTTTTATAAAAATCCACAGCTTTTGTATCACAAATATGTATAAGATATTTAAAATTAAACGTAAAGCCAATGGAGTGTTTACACTCTAAGAGATATCTTGATTATATTTTTAAATTATGTACTATAAACTATTATCAATACAAGTTAAAAAAAAAACTGTAGCGATAACTTGACTTCAAGGCAAATGCCCCAATGCAGTGGGAGATATCTTAGCTATTTATTTTAAAATTGATAAAATATTATTATTTTAAATATCCTTCTTTGTTTGCAATTGTGGAGTCCCTGGTACAGCAATTTCGACGTATCAGTGTTATGAAGGGATTAATACGCGCCGCTGCCGCTGCCGCCGACGACGCCGGCCGCCGCGCTCCGAACGCAACAAAACATGGAAATAAATTTTCTACTGCACGTTGCATGGCTCCATTTAAATATTAAACATGCCGACATTATTAACTCCGAGGAAAATCTAATATACTCGTAATACCCCTGACTGAGGCAGTAGTTAATTTTGTTCGCGACAGTTATTATGACTTTTAACTTGAATCATAGCTAGGATAATACTTATGGCGAGGGTTATTAAAAGTTATACGACTGAAGTTGTGTGACTTTTTATGGTTTTCATTATACAAAGTAGTAAGTACTTAGTGATTTTGTTGTATGATTTATTCCAATAGCAATCCGTTGGCGGACTGGGTTGGAGTTGCAACGCAGTCTCATGATATCACATACCTGCTAGAACAGTTCTAGATCAGTGATCTTTCTTCTTCTTCTTCTTCCTTCCTTAAGGAGGCTTTTACTAGATAACTAGTGAAACCGAAACTTATTTACCGTCTGCAACTGTCTCAGTATTCTAGTGGTGCTATGTTGTAAGAGGAAGGAGGAGCGATGTTGAATTCCTAGCAGAGGCACATATTGTGTTCCGTTTAATTTTTTTTATGGTAAGGCTTGTTCATAGGCCTACCTTACTAAATATTACTGAGTCTTATTTTTTATATTTTTCGTGTAAGCAAAGTGCCTTCATCTCGCCTGATGTTAAGTGACGATAAGGAAAATGGTGGAAGCGCACTTCACTCGGAATCGTCATTTTACTGAGGCACTGGCTATCTTATCTCTAGCTGCCGGAACGCAACAATGCTGCAAACATTGATGTAATGGCGACATATTTAGATAAAACGGTGGTAGTTAACCAGGCGGACAAACAAGCCCTCATCATCGTCAGCCATATGACGCCACTGTTGGGCATAGGCCTCTCCCAAGAATCGCCACAACGATTTGTCCTGCAATGCCCGCATCCAGCGGCTTCCCGCGACCTTGACCAAATCGTCAATCCACCTTGTAGGGGGCCTGCCCACGGAACGTCGTCCGGTGCGTGGTCGCCAATCGAGAACCTTTCCGCCCCAACGGCCATCGGTTCTCCGCGCTATGTGTCCCGCCCACTGCCACTTCAGCTGAGCAATCGTCCAAGCGATGTCAGTTGTTTTAGTTCTCCTGCGGATTTCATCATTTCTGATTCGATCCCGCAGGGAATACCAAGCATCGCTCTCTCCATTGCTCGCTGGGTGACCTTCAGCCTTCTTAGTAAAGAACGTCTCATTCCCGTATGTAATCACTGGCAACACACACTGGTCAAAGACTTTTGTCTTGAGACATTGAGGAATTTTGGATGCGAGTACATCACGTAGCTTCCCGAATGCAGCCCATCCGAGCTGGATTCGTCGAGAGATCTCTTTCTCGAAGTTGGACTATCTAACTGGACCGTCTGTCCCAGGTAACGTAATGGTCAACAACATCGAGTGTAACGTTCCCAATATTAACTGGAGCGGGTGCAACATGGGCGTTGGGCATGATTTTCGTCTTGTCCATGTTCATCTTAAGACCCACTCTTTGAGAAGCATTACTGAGATCTTCGAGCATTGTGTTGAGGTCTTCCAAGGTCTCAGCCATGAGAACTACATCATCGGCAAACCGAAGGTTTGTAAGATACTCGCCATTAATGTTGATGCCGTATCCTTTCCAGTCTAGAAGCTTGAAAACTCTCGATCTCTCTCAGGATTTCAGGTGTTGATGAAATGATGTTACCTTCCACAGTTTTCAGCCTCGTCGTTTGACTTTGCCCAATAGACAGATCTCTTGCGAACACTTTGGAGCCTTTATTGCGCTCAATCGCCGCCTTCAAGGACTTAGAAATCTGCCTATTTAGCCGACGATAACGAAGGGCATCCATTGAGCTGTGTAGCCTTATTTCATGTCTCTGATCCAGTACACATCTTCCACGTCGATGCTGTTTTCAAGGGCTTCGAAGCGGTTTTGAAGCTCAAGCTGAAAGCACTCGGGGTTTTGTATTTGAGCCGGTATTGGTCGGAGCGTAGATTTTATCAGTCGAGATCTTTCGAGCTTGACGTTGATATTCAATGTGCCTCTGATCAATCGGTGATCGCTTCCTGTCTTAACAGCGTTGATCACGGAGACATCATTGAATATCTGCTTCCTCGTCGACATGATAAAATCAATCTCATTTTCGACTTTACCGTCCGGACTAATCCAGGTCCATTTGCAGCTTACGGTCTTTCTGAAGAAGGAATTCATCATATAAAGATTCCGTCTCCATGAAGTTTTCCAGCATCCGTTGCCCAGACCCAAATTGCCCCACTCTCAGCGTTGCGGTGATGACCGTAACGTTTCCCCAACTTTGCATTAAAATCCCCCATCACAACCGTGTAGTGATTTCTGCACTGCAACAGCCCTGCCACCAACCAAACCGAGTACACAAACGTACCTCCCACTAGTAATAGAATCCGTTCACAGCATACCTGCTCATATGTACATTAAAAATGTCAATAAATTAGCGAGCGATCGCTTTAGTAAGATAGCAGATATCAATAGTAAGGTAATCATAGGTGACGTACAGTAATATTTCACTTGTCACGGCGAGGAATTGCGGTACCGGCTACAACCTTGCCGTTATAGTTAATCAGAACAGCCCGCGCTCCTGGTTGTGCGTGACGGGAATTTCAAAGGGCTAGGGATATTTAAAGGTTGTCAGCTGACAGAAAAACTTAAAAAATTGTGAACAAGATTTGGTGTATAATATTCCAGCTTGTCGTTTTGAACCTCTTACAATATCAATGTTTTATAGGGTAACTTGTGGTCACAACGGAGTTTGAAAATATGAGGTTTTGATCGTCTTACGATTAAAATGTAACGAGCTTTATTGTCAAAAAAACGCGAGTAAATTCATATAAGTGTGACATTTTAATGAGTAGGCACACATATAGCAGAAATAATAAGTACTACGTACAACCTCATTAACTACATGTGTAATACAACTAAGTACTACACAAGCAACTGAGAGGCAAGAGTTGCTAAGCAATTTATTACTGCGAACACTTTGGTAGGGCATGCTGCTTGGGTGGCTTTACCCTACCACTTAATCTGTACAAAAACACATAAAACTTAAATTTACATAAAATATTCACTTCGCAATTTGAAAATCTAAGGGGACAACCCTAAAGAGCTGTTAATTGTGAGGTCAGAAGATCGCGGAGTTGGGGGGAAGGGCAGTAAAACCGACAGAATTGGAGGTGTGTCGCGAGTTCGCAACCCCTTACTTCGCCACGACTTTAAATAAAAATAAGGATATAGGAAGGAATAAAGGAAGTACAGGACAGGAGTGACCGGAACCGCCCCATAAACAATCACCGAAGTTCACCCCAGTTGGGTCACCCTGGCCTGACTAAGATGGACAGACCTACCGACATTTACAAAATGACCTCAAGAACATCGTAGTTCTGGTCAGGCCTGGTGACACAAAGTCAAAATCTATGCTAAAGGAAATGATAAAATCAGTTTAGAGAAATATTCTAATAATATAGATGAACTCGGACAGTTAAAATTATGAGTACACCATAAGAATATACTTTCAAGGCTTATATTACTATGCTGGCATGCCATATTCCCAGATTTCCCATGTATGTATAAACATAAAAAATAAAACTGTTCAGTCAGTCTGAAAATGTTTGAAATTGCTATGACATTGAATACATGTCACCGGGATTCAGTTCAGGACCCTTAACCGCGGGTACACGTTACTCCTTAATTGCATTTTTCTCACCTGTCGTGGTTGTTAAGCTATACCTACCCACCTACCTACCTAACTAGTGTTACGATGTTACACGCGTCAGGTGACAGGGCAGTAAGCCTGTATGGCAGCTTAGTCAAATAAAAAAAAGGTTCTTCGTTTACCTTGCCTCAAGTAGCCTAACTAAACCCATTGAGGGTAATCATATTGTAAGCATGTCAGCGAGCTTTAGCGCCATTCATTCATTGAAGTCATGAAAATCTGCGTTTGAAACTGCAACTTATGCTGAGAGGAATCCAGTTAGTCGTAGCATATTAATTTTAACTTAAATAAAACTATTACAGATTTATTGTTAGAACTTAATGCCAACTGCTACGATGAATAAATATTTTGAATTTGAAAAGACACAGAGAAGGTCATAATCAAGCAAAGTTCAAACAACATTTAAAAAAGGCTGATTGCTGTATTTCAAATGTGGGCAAACAACAGATGTACTTGGTTAGGCTTGGAATGGTTGAGTAAGCTGAATACCCAATCGTCTCAAGTGCTCACAGATCCTTTTCAAGGCGATCTTAGTTAATTAGTTGAGGATTATGGGTGTAGTGCTCTTACTACTTGGGAATGATCACAATTCACTATTAGTTAAGAGGCAGGGCAAGATAGATACACGACCGCAAAGAAAAAGGGTCGGTTAGAAAATCTTCAATATCTTCAAAAGCACCTGACCTAGCTTTATGAAATAAAGACTAAATTAAAGAATATTTAATGCTAATATATAAAACCTTTTTATTTATTTTTGATAATTGTATAAAAAACAGAAAAATTAAAATAATAGTATATTTGAATTTAGTACCAAAGAATTAAAATCAATTGTTTCGCATTTGTTTTAGTTTTGACATAAAAAATGCTATAAATATGGTGTCTCTGTCTTATAAATTTAATTATTCTGAAGTCATCATGTCGTTAACTCCTGAAGAATGTACCAGGATCCTGACAATGCTTGAAGATGGGCGCAGTCAGCGAAATACAGCGAGAACTGTTTGTGTGACTCTTTCTACAGTTCAGCGAGTACTCCAGCGTTTCCATGAAACTGGATCCAATATCCAAAGACCAGGAACAGGCCGAACAAGGTGCATGACGGCGCGGGAGGATCGCTATATGGTGTCAACATTTTAGAGAAATCGCTTTCTACATACTACAATAGACTGGGTATTTACTTTATTTGTTATGTTGTTAATTAACAGTACCTGGATGACCGGGCTTTCCTCGTTATTTTTTTTATAATGTTTTCTAAAAATGAAACCTAGCTAGATCGATTTATCGCCCCCGAAACCCCCTGCATACTAAATTTCATGAAAATCGTTGGAGCCGTTTCCGAGATTATATATATACAAGAATTACTTGTTTAAAGGTATTAGATTAGATAAGAATTTAAACTTAATTAACAATAAAATCAGAAAAGCAGAAAAGTTAAAGGGATTTTTATCAAGTACATTGTATTTAGTAAGTTTAGTAAGGTGGTAACTTTATTTCGGCTGTGGATATTCTCTATAATATAACACATTTATTTTTTCAAGAATTTTTTAAATGTGTATATTTTTATTATATTTAATTTAGCATTCACAATGCTATATACATACAGTTACAAGATAAAATTTTACTAGCAAACATAAACCAGCCTCAGGAAGCTCGAGTAGGAATCGAACCCACGACCTTTGGATAGCCGGTCCAATGCGCTGACCGTTGAGCTACCGAAGCCCCAGAAGACTCGTTGAATTTTTCTAGTAGTTTACTAATATGTATTTAGTTATTTTTGTCCCAGTTTTTCTCTGTATTTTTCTACTCTTCTACGTGTCTGGGTGGCTCTATAATTGTTTCATTACAATATATATATATACTACTCAAAACAAAATAAGAGCCACGAGGTATTTTTTCATTTTGGTGTAAATTATTAAACATTTACATATTGAAAGTAGTAAAATATTGAGTATACAAACTCTTTGATACCTAAACTTTTTAATATTGTAGTATTCATCTAATGCTGGCAACAATTTTAAATAAAATTTGATTTAAAATTATTTTTGAAAATTTTGATTGCATTTTCTTTGACGTTTTGCTTTCCTTAGCTTCTTGGTTTATTAGAAATTATCAGAGTTCATTGATATCTCGAGTCAGAAACATCTTTTGCAATATGCCACAAGCACGCAGGCGTCATATGGACTCGCTGACAGCAACCAGAGCCGTTACAATGATTGAAGAAGGTCATTCGCAGCGATCTGTGGGTTTGCAATTGGGATTTTCTCGAAGAGCTATTCAAAATCTATGGAATCGTTTCCAAAAGACCGGCAGTGTTAGAAGAAGACCTGGTTCGGGCAGAGTTCGCATTACAACAGCTCAAGAGGATCTTTACATTCGATTAAGTGCGCGCCGAGATCGCACAACGACGGCCCGCAAGCTGCAAAATCGTTTACGGCTCACAACGGGTACTCGTGTCAGTGACCAAACTATTCGTAATCGATTGCATGAAGACCAGCAGGCATCAAGAAGGCGAGTTGTCCGTATTCCATTAACCAGAAATCATCGTGCAAATCGTTTAAGATTTTCCCGTCAACATTTGGACTGGGACATAAACCAATGGGGCATGGTGCTCTTCACAGACGAATGCAAAGTTAATTTTTTTAACGACGATCGGCGTATTAGAGTATGGAGAAGACGCGGCGAGAGATTTTCAGAAGCCTGCATCCATGAAGTCGATCGTTTTGGTTGTCCAAATGTAATGATTTGGGGCGGGATAAGCTTACACGGCAAAACTGAGCTCGCTATTTTAAATGAGGGTACTGTTACTGCTCAGCGGTATATTGAGGAAGTCGTCAGACCACATGTGATCCCATTTGCCCAGCGAGCGGGTCCTGGATTCATCTTGATGCAAGACAATGCTCGTGCACACACGGCTCAAGCGACTCGGTTTGTACTGGAAGCGTCTCAAATTCAAGTCTTGCCGTGGCCGGCGAACAGTCCGGACTTAAATCCAATAGAGCACATGTGGGATCAGTTGAAACGAAGAGTTAGAGACGGTGATCAGGAAATCCACAACCAACAGCAACTCATCAACGCTGTTAAAAGAGCCTGAAAATGTCAGGCATTTGATTGAGAGCATGCACTCCAGGCTTCAGGAGTGCGTAACGAAACGAGGGGGGCATACCCGTTACTAAAAGATGAGCATGGAGTATTTTCTTTTGTTTTCAGTAACTTTACATTGTTTTTATTTTTAACCTTAAATATGTTTTTTCTTTCAAAAGCAAATAAACTTTTTAATCATTATTATTGGAATAAATTTATTGGTCTACACGGTAAAAACAACATTAGTTTTCGTTATGGAGACAAAAAAATTAATATTGGTTTTATTATTTTCATGGTACAGACAAAATACCTCGTGGCCCTTATTTTGTTTTGAGTAGTATATATTACAATATGTTCATTACAATACTTATACAAAGGTATTGTTCCCAAACCGCCGCTTGCGTCTGCTTTGTGTCCATAACATCGCAGAACGTCAACACGACACGTGTGAAATTGACGATAAACACTTGTGTGGTTCCCAATGAGAGCACAACAAATTGCTATAATGACATAGATAAACATATAATTTACCTGCAGTTATGGATAAACACGTTGTTTAACGTAACAGCTCAATAGAATATAGAGGATCTGTCCACGGCTTAGTGTTGTTTGTGTTTGCTTTGGTACTTACAGTCACGAGCATAAAAATATATATCTATGGACAACAAGTCGACAACAATATCTGTATCAGAAAAGTGTTCAGTAAGAGTATACAGTTTCTCTCTACTCGATTGCAGCTAAATATGACAAACTCTTAGGGTCTTGAAACTTGTAAGTCTAGCGTTAAAACTATATGACACCTTAAGAGCTAAGACTGAGGACAACTTGTCCCTATGATAACATATTGCTCGTAAACCTTGTGGCTGCACAAAAGAGGTTGCCATTGAATGAAGTGCGGATAATTTCATGTCTGGCATAAGCTCATTCGATAACATAAGTAACTTAGTTTAGGAGAGCTCGAAAAACTCACTGACACACGCAACTTCATTACGAAAGTCGCGTGCAAATTAATGTAAAGACACACACTAAGCTTGTGTAATCAGCTGGTATAGTATATTGCAATAATTATGACGGTAACTAAATTGGCGGAACTTAGTAAAAACAAGAATATTTTTCGAAGTCGCAGCTGTGTTTGTCCATGCAAATTCAGACTTGCTAGACTTGGATTGTAGATTTTTGTTACATATATACAGCACACACATCTGCATCATCATCAGCTCATTTTAAGTCCCCACTGCTGGGGCACGAGCCTTCCCTATGGATGGATAGAGAGAACGGACCATAAGCCCCCACGCGGGCCCAGTGCGGATTGGTGGTTGTTAGTGACTGCTATTGCAGCCGGGACCAACGGCCTACGTGTCTTGCGGCTTTAGGAACCTTTAGTTTCTCATCGCCCTTAAAAGTACGGTTAGGTATGCTTTAAAAGCCATCGACGGCTAACAGTATATTAGCTACAGCTATATTTTAGCAATAACCTTCTGACGCAGTCGGGTAAAAAAACAAACAGGTAGAGAGAGAGATATTTAGGTACTTGAAAAAAGATTTGACCGGCTAGACAGCGTCTGTAAAAACCAATTTCCTAGGAACTTTTATTACAAATTTAACGCGTCGGTTCGTGGGGAGACTCGAGAGTTTCACACCATATATTGTAAGTAAACAAGTTTGTGCAGTTTGCGGAGCCTTCTAAATTATTTAAGCCCAATGCGATGCACCATGTGCACATTCCTGAAAGTACAAACGATACTGGTTTCAACAATATACTCATAAACAACAGTCTTTATTTGGGACGTAAACTGGTACTTAGTGCCTTACAAATAAATAAAGAATAAGGTCCGAATATTTTATTCCGTGTTTTGTTCTTGTCATGTAAACGTCATTTCAAAATTCAAATTAGAGTAAAAGAGACAAAACATGGAATAATATTCGGAGCTTTTCTTTGTTTATTTATAAGACCCATAGCACCGTATTAATAAACAAAGTGTAAGCTTGGAGTAGTTACTCCGTGTTTTGTTCCCGTCATGTAAACTTCATTTCATATTAGAGTAAAAGAGACAAAACACGGAGTAACTACTCCAAGCCTACACTTTGTTTATTAATAGGGGCTTTAAAGTGTAGTGTGTGTTCACAAAGTGTATCACATTTGCATATCTTTTACTATGTAATCTTTGTTTATGGAGACACATTAAATATCTTAAACCATCAAGTGCATGCATTTTCATTCCGTTGCGCTAACCACCAACGCTGCATAAGCTTTTGTTTTAGTTTAACAAACTATCGTATTATGTCCTGTCATAAATTTAACAAGTTTCACAAGCCGGCATACGTTTTCATAAGAAAGTTCTGCCTGTTCCACCAAGTTATATTAAGTGCTTGTCTCGTGTGCTAAGCTAAAAATAACAGCTTGCTTTTTGTACGTTTGCTTACTTCCCAATATGCAAGATTTGGGCAAAATCCGATCACATCACATCAGAAATAACTCTTTTTCTTGTTACACTTTCTTTAAGTTCATTATTATCAGCAGAATAAAACATATCCCACTCGTATTAAATTGGTTTTTTTTTTATACTATTTGCACTAGGCACTCTGAACGTGCTTATTTTTCTAACACTTGACAATGAAAATTTCCTCAGCATGCACGAGTTCTTCTAAATAGCTCGATTCGCAGACAATGTAAATTTAATAGCGATGTATCTGTATATGCTTGCATTTTAAAGCGATATATTTCGTAGCGTGCGTGGTTTGCCTAGGGGATGAGCAGGCCATTTATTGTGGTACCTATTTCTTTATATATCCCCTTTTTAAAATATAGAAAAGTTATACTAACCTTAACTTGAAAACGTTTCAAGAATTCTGAATTTTGATGGAATAGGATAGCTTGCAAAATGAATTCTATCGACCAAGCTTCAACATTTTTCAATTGAAACCTAGCGATAAAACTGAGTCACACGTTAAACACGACGTTTCGTTTTTTTTCATTGTCTGCACAAGATACAAATAGTATCGAACTTTTCTGAATCCTCTGTCTGGCTGCAGGGGCGCGCCCGGGCGGCGCGGCTGTGTCGACAATGTATAGTCAAGTTAGGATGACTAATGTTTGTCTGTACTAAGCCCTCAAGATAGGACAGTATAAATTCGACTGTGTCTGTCAGTGCATGGATTTAATTGAAATCAAGCCTGTTATTGTTACAGGCACGGTATCAAATTTATAATACTTTTAATCGTCTCATTATTGTGTTAAATAAAAACTGGTCGGTCCTGCACGGAACCCGCCTGGATTGCTAGCACATTCATACAGCAGTGCCTTTGTTGCTTTGTCGTTTGAATTACTAGTGACAAAATCTAAGGCCTCGCAGTCAACAATGCGCAATTTATACTCCTCGTGGTGTTGCAAGTGTCAAAACTGCGGTAACCATCAGGAGTTTAGGATCGAAAGCTTGGTAACTGGGGGTCGACCGCCTAACTCTTTCGCTTTCGATCGCTTTGAAGGCGAGGCGAGGAGGAAGCGTCATCTTGTCATTTCGAAAGCAATATGAAAGCAATATCGAAAGCTATAGGCTATAGCTTTCGATATTATTCGATATTATATTTTGATTTTATATTAGGAAGCGAGGCAAGGGCCTCGCCTTCAAAGCGATCGACAGCGAGAGAGTTAGGCGGTTGGGGGGCAGGCCGAACAAAAATAACATTATATACCAAGACAGCTTCGTCTTTGCCACAGTTATTGCTTTTAAAAATAGTTCGCAAATAGACTAAAGCAATAAATAAAAGTAATTTAGTCTGGCCGCCAGTCTGCGAAATATGTCAACTGACAAAATGAATCTGCGAGATCCAGCAGCTATTGTCTGAGTTTCCGAATAGAGGAGGGCTCTATATTTCCCTGTTTCCGACACGTCTCACAGCGCAATATTCGTGTGACAATTTATTAAGAGCTTTTCAGAACAGAGATAACTTTGGAAACAGGCTCCTCGTCGAGGCGTCATTATGTAATCTCCACTTTTACAAACACAACGGAAGAATTTTTGGGTTACGAAAGTATTTGTCCTGCGGCGTTTATGAAATTCTTGCAAACCTTTTTGAGCCATACTAATGGATAAATCATTTTTGGAAAACATTTTTATAGACAAATGAGGAAAATGTACTATGATAGCGTAAAAGATAATTATCGACTGTTTCAGCTAACGACGACATCAGGCTCTCAAAGACTGCCAAACTTGTTGGGATCCATACAATATACAGAAAAAGAAGAGTAAAAGGACGGGGTTACATATAAGATCCCGATGGGCCAAAGGCGAGTGTAACCCCATCAGGCCCCACTTAGATAAGATAACTGTATTATTCTATATGATTTTAGTTTTCGGTGGTAGCGAATGCCTTTTGACGACGATCACTGAAATATACTAATCTAGTTATTTTAGTAAATAAGCATTTTTGATTCGTCAAAATTGATAAATGTTTTCATGCTACGGTTAATCTATAATATAAAGAGGTAAAGTTTGTGACTTTGTTTTTTTGTTTGTTTGTTTGCGAAGAGTAATCTTTGGAACTTCTGGTCCAATTCCCAATTTTCTTTCTTTGATTGAAGGCTACATTCCTTGCGAGTAACTATGCTATTTGATAGAAAAAAGTTAATTTTTGAATTCTCAAATCTACGCGAAGTCGCGGTAAAAGTGCTAGTAAATAATAAAACAGAAACTTCATAAAATAGTTGAAGGGAAAAGACCTAAATAAATAAGTGGCAATTTCGTACGCTTTAATAAATCAAGTTAAATATAGACGAAGTCTTTGACCCGTGGGAGTGATAACTGTCCCTTGAAACCCATCGGGGTTAGTTGTTAGGTTAGGTAACCGAACTATGTACTTCGATGATTGCTTATGACAGTCTCGGATCACCCGGCGGCACGTGAGAGCAACTACAAGAGATAGTTAAACCGAGACGAAGATGGCGGGACGACCTTGGTAGGTTCAAGAAAAACTAGCATGACGATGCAGGGGACCGGAAGGTGTGTAAAAAGTGTGGGGAGGCAAAGGCCCAGGAGTGGGACAGTTATGGCTAAAATAATAATAACATATAACCATCTCCTCCCAACTTTAAAGATATGCCGTAGGTAAGATAATTAAAATTATCTAGAAAAGGGAAACTGTTCAGGTGACGGCTGATAGAAGAAAATGTAAGAAAAACCCCAAAAATAGAAGAAGACCCCAAGTAACCCCAAGAACAGAGAATGGACAATAAATCGTAATCAGGGAATGCAGTGAAGTCCAAGACCACAAGGTTTTAACTTATAACCAAAGACAACCAAACATAGTAACATTTAAAACACTCAGAGGATGCAATAAGGTTCTACTGCAATTCTTAAACTTATCTATGCTATACTATTAATAAAGAGGTAAAGTTTGTGACTGTTTGTTTGTTTGCGGAGGGTAATCTCTGGAACTACTGGTCCGATTCCCAAAATACTTTCATTGATAGAATGCTACATTCCTTGCGGGTAACATAGCCTATATTTTATTTTGATAAAAAAGGTTTTTTTTCAAATAGCCACGCGGACGAAGTTGCGCACAAAATGCTAGTACGGTATAAAGGTGAAAGTATCAGGTAATCATACTCACTCCGCACGGTGAGGTTGATCCTGTCGAGGAAGGAGGTTTCATTCTCCACGCCGCACTCGTAAAGGCCGGCGTCGTCTGTGCCTATTTGGGAGATGAACAGGCTCCCGTCCCTCTGCAACAACAAAAGGTCACGCTGTACAAATGTCAGTTATACTCGTATGTGACAAAAATAACTGTAACAAAGTCTTACAGCTATTTTTGTCCGTGCGGCAAAGCAATAGTTTTACAAAACCATGTATTGACTCAATAAGTTGAGACAAACCCTGCGGCTTCAGGAGTAAACTTAGTGGCACGACTGCAATTTGCGGCAATATTCGATCAAATGTTGGAACAATATTCCGCCACCGGCGTCAATTAACTCTTTAAAATTAACTTCACTAGGTATCTTATATCTAATATCTAACCGTGGTCCAGTGGTTTTTTTTGTTTTTTTTTTTTATTCTTTTCTTTTCTCCTGACGTGGTTCAGTGTCGGAGACTTTATTAATATATGTGTAATCTATTCCGTTTCTGATTCGATTCCTAGGCTAGGGGTGGCTTTATGCCTATTTCTTGGCACGTTCTATGCCCTATCTATCTATCTATCCTATGCTATATTATATAATATTACTTTAAACCTTTTCCATTTTTATTGCACGCCAGGTGCCCTACTCTTTCTTATTCTACTAGTCGCTTAATTCTACTACATTTTTATTGCATTACTCATGCCCTATCCTATTATTTCAGAACTACTCTTATATCTTATTTTCTTGCATTTTAAAATACCCTATATCTTATTTACTATACTTATTTTCTAACTTACATATTATTTGTTACAGTAGTTTCTTAATTTCGCTAAACAACATTCATGCTTATTCTATATTTATTTTTCTTACATTTTCTTATATTAACTTGTTACACATTTCTTACTTTTAACTGTTTACATTATTTATTCTTATTTCTGAATTCTGCCTATTTTACATCTTATATTTAATATCTTATTTTCTTAATGCTGTATGGTTCTTCTGGTATATCCAATATACCGGTAAGAACATACATTTACTTTGTCTTATTTCGATTTCGATGTTCTTGTGTTTTTGTTTGCCAAAATTTTATATATGTTCTCTTTATTTACTTTCATACCTATCTTTCTTTCATACTTCATTCTTTCATACTCATGGACCGGGCACTCCGTAATAACGTGCAATATGGATTCTTCATGCTCGGGGTCACAGATGCACGATGGACTCTCCTTGCACTTGAAGCGGTTCAAGTACGAGGAGAACCCGCCGTGCCCTCAGGTCCAGTGGTTAAAGAAGTAGTTGAAGACGTGGTTTCACAGGACTCTTTGATTTGCAGCGGATAACGATGATTGATACTCGGTTTGTTTAGCGGCAGGGTTTATTTTATTTCGTCTGGCAAGCAACCTCCATCTTCTCTTAGGCTGCCGCCATCGCCATAACAACAAAGTTAGTACGTTGTTGTATTCTGACAGTTAAGAGATAAGATAGTTAGACTCTCGGTAGTTGAGGATACCGAGTGTGGCCTTTATTTAAGATCAGGCGAGACGACAAACTAGGTACGCGTAAATCGAGTCAGACTCAGAGCTAAGCGTAAATATATAAAAAAATCGGCGCTTCAAACTTCTTACGCAAAGTGTGTCAAGAATCGTTTGAGGGTTTAATAAAAGGAGGATTGATCTCGAGATATGATTTATGTTATGAGAGGTTTCTTGTGGACTAACAACTTCATCCGTCGACGTGCGGGCAGCAAAATGCCTAATATTATAAATGCCAAAACTATGTTTTTTTGCTAGTGCGTCCGCGAGCCTATAACCGTCCTACTGGTGAGCCCAGGTTTTCTCGGGATTCCTTTTGGTTTGGTGTGTTTCAACGACTGGAGTAATACGTCGTAATACGACAACAACTGGAACCAACGACTCAACTTGTCTTCCGCAAGATTTTCATATATAAATGGATTGGTTTAATTTAAAAGTATGCTGCCTTAATACAAAGATAAGTAATATGAGTTTTTTCTCGATTTTTAAATAGGAAGTAAACACGTCCTAGCTAAAATATAGGTAAGATTTGCAATGAATATGTTGTTTACTAACCTGACCTACAGTGTTGCGCAACTTGTTTCGATCTTTGCAACCCTTATGTAAGACACACGGTAGGTACCACCGACCGACCGCTTATACTTTTTTGGATTAGGAACTCTTGGCTTTCATCTAAGTTAATGGTAATAAAGCCGAAAATGGAAGCTCATTTCTACCGGAATCCTAACTATTGAGGAAATCGCTGATTTTATCTGTAACTATTGGAAAACAAATGCTACTAACATTCGTACCCGTACTAAATAGCGATGACGGTATCTAGCAGCAGGAGTAAATAAAACCTGGCCATCTGGAACTGAGACCTCTAACCACAGTGGCGGTTAAAGAGCCAGCAGTTTTCTTATTACCAACCACAAGGTTAAACTATCGTCTTAAAGTATTTCAACCATCTTTTTTAGAAAGATTTTGCTGATTGCCTTTTGCTCAATGATTGTGATTATGCGGTGAAAATGCGTCACCGGACTTTTTTGGGGGCGACGAGAAACTTGAAAGGGTTCCTCAAACCGTGTGAAACGAAACACCGTTAGAGGTATTCTAGAGGGTATAGCATTACGCACTAATGCCTGTCCCGGTCCCTACTAGATTGTCCAAGGGGTTCGGATATTCAAGCATCTCCGCTTTATTTCTATCAATACAATATTTTTAGAAGCAGGCGGGACGCGGGACCAACCCTTTTTTTACCAACCTCTCGAACTATATTGCCAACCTCTCGAACTCAAAGGAAAATCTAATACCTACAATATTTTGTGATGAATTCAATTATCACGCTCGATGCCTTGTTCGACTCCGACTTCTTTCAATCTGTCTTCACCATTCAATGCCATTCATACGTTAGTAACTCACATATCATACCTGCTGCTTTTCGTATAGTATTATATCACAGGCGGCATTCACACACGATATATGGCGTGCCAAGAAGCAATTGACGACGACATCAAATTTTACCATGATTGATATTTTTCCCATACACCGCCGTCGGTGTCCTTTACCTACGCTAAGGCCATTCCCGGGAGGTTACGCTCTACTTGATAACTAGAGTCTATCTACATGAAGAGCCATAAATATGTCCACTGCGAGTTTAATTCACCATTCAATCACTTACAGAATTTGTATAAAGTTCGTCCTAGTGACAAATGGTGTGTTGTCAAAATTGCATGCCATACAAATTCGCGTGTTCGTGAACTAAGTGAATGGCAAATAAAACTCAAACGAGGCACTCGGCTAGCTTAAAAGAAAATACCTACATTGCACGATTTTTTTTTACTCTCAGTAAAAAAGTTTTTTACTTGAGCTCATTTGGCCTTTAGTTTTTTTTCTGTGTAACCGAAAGAGTTTAATTATAGTGTAATGAACAATTTACACAGCGAGATAGTAAAGTATCTAAAGTGCATTGACTATAAGAAAAGCAGAAATGGGATTTTTGGTATATTTAATAAAAATAATGAATAAAAATAGCTACTTTATTTATTTATTAAAAACACAAAAAAAAAACAAATAAGTTTGCCTTATTTAAAAATAGCTCCCAGTATTTTAATATATTTTATTTATATAAATACTTTTTAGACTGTTTATATAAAACTATACAGACTTAGGTATAGTGGTATTATATTCTTACAAGAAATATTATTTCTAATGAGTGGCATGGTGACCCACATTGCTCCTGCCCTTTACTGCCTTTACTGAATTAGAAAACTTACCTAGTAAAAGAAAAACAAAAAAAAAACGTTTATTTCAACTAATACCTACACGAGACAGAAAACTAGAATGCTAGTGATCCTTTGTTCATGAATGAACAGACCATCACTAGCGAGTGATTGGACCTTGGCGTACCACTGAATGACACTGGCACACTTTCATCAGCAAGAATTAAAATTGGGAGTCTGACAAGTTACACTTCTGCAAATACAAATGAAAAATGTAGAGGCAATTGCGATATTGTATTGCTAACGACTAAACAATAGCACTGGTGGGAAAACGCTCGGCAAATCAGCAGGCTTATTACTGAAAAATGCAACCAGTTGTTAATTGTACAATTGCAACGCGACTGCTCTAGTTGAAGTTGATAAATTGGTGTTTTGGACACAAATCGCTCAATGATCGCTCATTTAGTGCATATTCAATTAAAATGTATGTAATCATGTAATCACACTAATCACACTAATATTATTTAAATGCGAAAGTTTGTGTGTGTGTTTGTTGCTTCTTCACGCTGCAACGGATGGATGGATTTGGATGAAATTCGGCATTTAGATAGTTTATAACCAGGATTAACACATAAGATAGTTTTTATTCCGATATTCCCACGGGAATGAAACTCATACCTTTTCTCTATATTTGGTTCCACAATTTACTATTTAGGTCTTGGATTTGATGTTGGGAATAGAACGTATTTGATAGTTTTTTATACTTTTTTATTGAAATTTTGACAGACTTTTGAAACTGTCAAAGCGGTACGAAGTCCGCCGGGTCCACTAGTATTATAAAATAAATGCAAAAGTTTGTGTGCATGTGTGTATCTATATTTGTTGCTTCTTCACGCTGCAACGGATGGATGAATTTGGATGAAATTCGGCAAACAAATCAAATCAAATCAAATCAAAATAAATTTATTTGGAACTAGACAAATTGAACATACAGATAATAAGTGGAAAAAAAAAAAAAATTAAAGACAGTCCCAAAACGGTTCCGACTCAGCAAAATGCTAGCCTTAAGGTTAGCGCTGATCTTCCGTCGGAACCGGTTTAGATGGTGCTGCGATAGCAACACAAGCGTAATATAAAATAATATTATAAAAAACAAAAATGGCAGCCCTAAGTGCAAAAATATTTAGTTAAAGAAAATAATTGTAGGCTGTATGCACTGAATTCCTAACTCTATTTTTAAAACGGTAAAAAAAATTCGACAAATATAAAAAGGACGGAGTGACAGTGACAGACCATGGTTGACAAAAAAACAATACTACATTTAAACAATGATTTTTGTGTTGAAAAGACACTCCAGAAGCCATTACACAAGAAAAATACTAATAATAGATAACAGAAACTTTTAACACAACAAGAGCACATCGCTAAACAGCTAAAGTAGCCAGTACAACAAGACGCCTCGTAAACGAGAGATACATTGATGGGACAGACAAACAAGGTAAAAGTTATAATGCGCTTGTATCTAACAACAAAGTCTCCTGCGTACTCTGAAAACTAGACAAAAACAGTCTCAGTTTATTCTTAAAACTATTTTTACTTTGCAGGTCCCTCAACGGTGGAGGAATATTGTTCCAGCATTTTGTCGCCGCGTATCGGAAACTTCCTCTGAAAGCAGTAGTTGTGTGACGTTGAGTAGACAGCTGTAGAGCATGTCTACGGACGCTATAAGGCTTAAGACTCGAGACCCAAGACAACTTATTATATAAATATGCAGGTGCTTGATCCCTTACAATATTAAACATTAAACAAGCCAAATGAAGTTTACGGCGGTGACGCATTTTCAACATATTGTGTTTGTTTAAGAAAGGAGTTACATGAGCCCTTAACGGAATAATGAAGCAGAAACGAGCACAGGCATTTTGCACTCTTTGTATAAGTTTCTGAGTCTTCGTAAGTAGACGAGGTCCGTAAACAGTGTCCATATAATTTAGCCTAGACAAAACAAGCGACTCGACTAGCTGGATACGCAACTCTTCACTTAGATAGCGTCTAATCTTGTATAATACCCTTAGTTTATAGAAGCAATTTTGGATAGCACTCCCAATATGATTATCAAAACGTAGGCTGCAGTCCATCTTAAGACCCAAATTACGAGCCTCATAAACTCTTTCAATAGCAGCATCTTTTAGTTTGACAAGCACTGGAGAATTTATTTTATCTATCTGATGTTTGGTCCCGAAGATCATGTATTTAGTCTTTGATGAGTTCAACATAAGGCAATTTCGAGCAGACCAATGGGCGATTCTAGAAAGATCTTCATTAATTTTAATTATAGCTTGGTCAAGGTCCTCTGGTTTAAAGGATATATAGATTTGCGTGTCGTCTGCGTAAATATGGTACTTGCAGTGCGTGATTTGTGTTGTAATGTCCGCTGAGTACAAAATAAAAAGGATTGGACCCAAAATTGAACCTTGAGGCACACCCCTGCCCACAGCCACCTTTTCAGATTCCATAAAAGAACCATTGTTACGGCTTAGCTTAACATACTGGCGACGATTACTGAGGTAACTATGAAACCACCGCAAGGCCAGATAATCAAGTCCGTAGTAGCTTAGTTTAGACAGTAGAAGATTTATATTTAAAGATTCAAATGCCCTTGAAAAATCTAATAAAACCAGCAAAGTACACATGCCTTGGTCTTGTGCATGCAATATAGAATCGGTAACATCTAGTACCGCAGTTGTGGTACCCCGCCCCTTTCTAAATCCTGACTGTAGCTCTGGTAAAATTTTATTCTTCTCGAGGTAATCATTTAGTTGTATGCACACAGCCTTCTCTAGGATCTTAGACATACAGGGCAGTATACTAATGGGCCTCAGGTCCTTTAAATCTACCGGGTTTGTGACCTTAGGCAGCGGAAGCACAATAGCTAGTTTCCATAGGTCAGGATATGTTTGGGTGGTGATTGACAAATTTATAATATTTTTGATACAATCTATAGTGTATGGGAAAGTCTTAATGAGCATATCCAGGCTGATTGAATCGCACCCCACTGCGTTAGATTTTAAACTGTTAATTATTTTAATGATTTGTTCAAGACTAATAGGTTTTAAATTAAAAATTGAATCCGAAAATCTGTTGTACTCAAAAAAGGTTAATTGTGAAATCGAAACATCTGGGCTACCTGGTATATTCAAAAAATAATTATTTATAGTATCAGGGTTATTAAAAAACAAAGGCAAATCATTTTTTTTCTGGGGTAAAATTGTACTTTTAAGATTCTTCCATAGTAATTTAGGATTGTTAATTTTGCTGTTGACATTATGTTTAAAATAAGCAGCTTTTTCATGAAATAGAGCTTGATTTACCATTGACTTTAAGGTTTTGTAGTATACATTGTTACTATCTGGTTTCCGCCTATGGAAGTCTGCCAGAGCTTCATCGCGCAGCTTCATCATGTGCTTGACTGTGTCTGTAATCCAAGGCGGGTTGCGATCCCTGACTATGACAGACTTTTCGGGTGCATGGTGATCATACACAGTCATGATGCATTGATTAAAAACGCCTACCATGTCATTGACACACTCGGTTCTGGATATGAGATCCCATCTTATGTTTTGCAGGTCGTTATTAAAATTGTCTATAGAAATGTCATTTTTTGGTCTGTATTTAATAACTCTAGGAGAAACTTTTTCACGCTTAATGTTGAACTCGCAAACCACCAGACAGTGACCAGTCAGGGAACCCACATGATCCAAGGTGACTTTTTTACATTTTAAATTGGTACATACAACATCAATGAGAGTTTGGCTATTCAAAGTAAAGTGCGTTGGCTCAGACACCAGTTGAGAAAGATTGAGACATGACATAAAAGTATTAATTTTGGTGGTATTTATATCCTGAGTTTGTAATAAATTAATATTAAAATCGCCAAGTAGTACTAGGTTATCATAATTGGGAATTGAACTAATGGAGTCTGAGAGTGCGTCAAAGAATAAGTCTATATTCATCCAGTGTGGCCGATACGCAGTGCCAATAATCAGCTTCTTTCCGTTAAGGGTCAATGTGAGCCACATCTGCTCCACTAACTTGTGCAAAGGGTCGACCGGGTGAGGCCAGGTGCGAACACTGACATTGCGTCGTATGTAAAATCCGACACCGCCTCCGCGCTCACGCGAGTGACGCGGACGCGGAATGTGACGCAGTCGGTAACCCGGCAGTGCAGGCGCCCGCCCCTCCTCCCCCTCTCTAAGCCAAGTTTCGTTTATAGCTAGTACATCTAAGTCATATCGAGCAACTGTAGCGATAAAATTATCATGATTAGTACCGAGGGAACCTGCATTATACAAACCAATCTTTAAAAGTTTATTCGCCATTTGGATATATCTTATCACAAAATAAAATTACAGATAGTTTATAACCTGGAGTAACACATAGGATACTTTTTATCCCGATATTCCAACGGGAACGGGAACCAAGCGGATGAAACTGCGGTCGGCCGCTAGTAGTTTCCATACATTGAGCGATTTGTGTCCGTAGTACCAAATTATCAAAAACAACTAGAGCAGTCGCGTTACACCTAACAACTGGTTGCTTTTTTCTGCAATAAGCCTGATGCCGGCAATATTTCAGTAAGTGAGTGTAGTATCGAATTAAAGCTACGGGCAGCCTCGCCACGACCCACGGGGCCTTGACCCTCGATCGATACGGCCCGGATGCCAGCATCAGCCAAGGTGCGACTGGTCAAGTACACCATCTACCTAGGCAATAATAAAGTTTGAGGGAGTACTTTTAGCAATTATCTTTAAAGCCTGTACAGCTTAATAACTCCATAAATTGTATGTAGCTGCTACTGATGATAAACTTGAAATGTCTCACAGCTGGGCACTAGCTAACCTGTCCACGGTCTAACTTTCGTTTGAAAAGTAATTAAGATAATATCTGGAAAATCACAACAATTAAGAGAACAGAGATAGAGAAACAGTAGGAGCAAGAAAGCTAGTAAAGAAAGCAATAAATAAATGTTTATATAACCAGGGTGCCAAACCTGAACCCGTTGGAGTGGCTAACATCATCATCAGCTCATTTTATATCCCCACTGCTAAGGCAAGAGCCTTCTCCATAGATGAATAGGGAGAACCGGCCATAAACCACCATGCGGGCCCAGTGCGGATTGCATTCCACGCATTGTTATATAAATAGATCTCGTATAATTGATGGGCAAAAAAGCATAATAGCTAAGGCCTCAGGGTCGACCATGCGTCCGTTATGCAATCGTCAATCGTCAATAGGCTGCAAAAAAGAACATTTATTGACCACACACGCAGCATAACATAGAAAGACAAAAAAGTAAGTACAAAAGATTCACATTATAAACGTGATACCAATTACTGTCAGGTAAACAGTGCCAACTAGGCCCCAGCCTCAGCATAGGTTACAGCGACATTAGCCGCGGCAACGCTGGTAATTTGAACCCGAGACCTATGGGTCTCAGACGTGTGGTCTTAACCACTAAAACCACAGAAGCGAAGTAGGCTTTATGTATTTTAGTGAGTAGCCCTCACTTCTCGACTCGATCCATAGCAGACTTAGCGAAAGAAAGTGGAGGCAATTTGCCCGCCTTATTCTCCCGCAATGAGGTGACGGTGGGAGTCTTTAGCTGTCACTAGCCTCACTAGTCTGGAGTATGCCCAAACTTCCGCGGGCCGCTGCTAGGGTTAACTCCGGTGATTGATTAGTACGATCCCGGATAACCTTTGTGGCAGAGAGGGGAAGTGCTGGAGGGTTTTGTGGGTATACCTTCATTCATCTGTGCCCTGCTGAGTCCTTTGGAACTGGGCGATAGGGGTTCGGGAGGAGAGACCCCACATAACTATCTGCGTCTCCCCGGACGCAGAGGAACTCACAAAGCGTTTTCTCCAGGAAAAAGAAAAAGGCGACGAAAACGAAGCTCGACGGGGGGAAGCGTCCCCCCCCGTCGAGCTTTTCGTGGCTGACGAGTCTCACATAATCCAGGTAAAAAGAAGGTTAGATGTTAAAACTATTCACAAATTCAACTTGTTTTCAAGCCATAATTCTATTCTAAATACTCATCTATGGTCTATCGATCTATATATACTCGCAAATCGTTTTTCGTGACGCTGACCCTAGAATGTTTCGCAAGTCAACGCCAGCACAATATCAATGGAGTTTTCACCCATATATTATTTTTATATCTACGTATGACACAAACAAAGTAGGGAACGCAGATTGGATATTTATAATTATTCTTTTGGAATTCTAAAATATATGGAGTTCGTATTATTTCAATATATATTTAATTATTATTTGTGTATTTTTGTAACTGGGTGTAACACTTAATAACAGTCACATAAAGATTTCCAACAGTCTGTAAGTCAATGTCTTTAGAAAAAGAAAATTGTCATCATAAACATAACAATGCCTTTGTGAGTTTGTGACGGTTTAGAATTGAAATTTATTCGAAGTAGAAATAAAAATTGAATATTCAATGAAAGCAAAGCTTTTAGTTTTAAAAGCATTACACTGTCCTCGGCCAATATCTTTTATACTCTTTTGGCCAGTTGCACCACCCCATACGTTTTAAACCGTAAAATGTGACACAACACGTTAAAGTTCGTCTGTTCTGCCATCCGACCGTTTTACGGGTTTTTTGCATGTAATTTTGTAATACACTAATATTTCAGAGGTAAAATTTTTATGTATGTCAGGGGTAACCTCTGAATCGAATTAACGATTCTGAACGATACGAAACAAATAAATACCGTATTCCCGAGCACGCGATATAAACTTTGTGACGGACTAGCTACCACGCGGGCGAATCCGCGGGCGGAAGCTAGTCGTAACAATAAACCGTAATCTATATAATACTTTTTATTACAACACCAGGAAAAAATGTGGGCCGGCAGGACGAGGATGAGGGTTACTGATGCAACTTCGTTTCTACGCTGCACTCGCTCGACTATCTTCGCGTCTGGATTCCACTGCCACTTAACAGCAGGTGCAGTGGAATAATTTTCCGTATCACATATATATATATATATATATATACAGGGTGGAAAGATCGAATGCCACATGGATGGCGACTACCTTAAATATTGGAAATAGCACATTCTGTGTAAAGGAGACTTTCCTTTATTTTTAAAAACAATAAATCCTGCATTTATGGATTATCGAAAAATTGCTTGTCTTAGGCGGGACTCGAACCAGTCAAATGCGACAAAAATAACATGCCGTATTTTATGACGCAGATCGAAAGGGTTACTGATAAGGTTCATTTTTCTCTAAACAACAAACACAGTCAAGATAACGGAAGGCCATGAAAACTAGGAGCTCGATGGCGCAGTGGTTAACGCGCCCGGTCTGCGAGTGCTGAGGTTAAGCAACTTTCGCAAAGGCCGGTCATCGGATGGGTGACCAAAAATTTATCATCTCGAGCTCCTCCGTCCTTCGGAAGGCACGTTAAGCCGTTGGTCCCGGCTGCATTAGCAGTCGTTAACAACCACCAATCCGCACTGGGCCCGCGTGGTGGTTCATGGCCCGTTCTCCCTATCCATCCATAGGGAAGGCTCGTGCCCCAGCAGTGGGGACATAATGAGCTGATGATGATGATGATGATGATGATGATGATGATGATGATATATATATGTTTGTTTGGTTGCAGAAAGAGATCGCTCGATTGCAATAAAATCACTATATGTACATATATATAATTTGGTGATTTTATTGCAATCGAGCGATCTCTTTCTGCGATCAAACAAACAAAGTCGGAGGGTCTAGTGTGAATTTCATTCGCCATTCGATGACGTTAGCGAAAAGGCGAATTTGTGTGGCAGATTTTTAACTCTTCTCGTATGTCGCCAGGAGGCGCTGCTTCAATGCCATACTAATTTTTGTTTTCGTTAATGTAATCGAATGAATACGGATAGTAAACAAAACTCCCACAGGCGGGCTCATCAACTATAAAATCCGATTAAAGAAGAACTCAAACCATTTTGGTGCAGCCAGCTCTTTTCTTTCGTTGGGCCTGCTAAGTTATTGCATTCATTACTGTGTGGCCACATAAATTGTCGTAAGCTGTGACACGGAGCGCCGCCGCCGCCGCAGCCCCGGAACTTTCAAGACAGCCGGCTAGGGCTCCCCGCTCGCTAATTCATCATAACTTCTCTCTAACCCTAATAGCTTAAGTGCTGTTCATAATTATTTCTTATCGTGCACAGGAGAATTGCATTATAGTAAGTAATAGACACAGTCGTGTATGAACGAGTTAACTATGGTACTTATAATGATTATGGTGTCTGCTTACACGCGAAGTGAGAAGTTGAAAGGTTTAGGCTTATCTTATCATTCAAATCAAATCATCGCTACAATAGATAGGTAGGTATATATACTACTCAAAACAAAATAAGGGCCACGAGGTATTTTGTCTGTACCATGAAAATAATAAAACCAATATTAATTTTTTTGTCTCCATAACGAAAACTAATGTTGTTTTTACCGTGTAGACCAATAAATTTATTCCAATAATAATGATTAAAAAGTTTATTTGCTTTTGAAAGAAAAAACACATTTAAGGTTAAAAATAAAAACAATGTAAAGTTACTGAAAACAAAAGAAAATACTCCATGCTCATCTTTTAGTAACGGGTATGCCCCTCTCATTTCGTTACGCACTCCTGAAGCCTGGAGTGCATGCTCTCAATCAAATGCCTGACATTTTCCATTGGAATCTCTTCCCAGGCTCTTTTAACAGCGTTGATGAGTTGCTGTTGGTTGTGGATTTCCTGATCACCGTCTCTAACTCTTCGTTTCAACTGATCCCACATGTGCTCTATTGGATTTAAGTCCGGACTGTTCGCCGGCCACGGCAAGACTTGAATTTGAGACGAAGTACAAACCGAGTCGCTTGAGCCGTGTGTGCACGAGCATTGTCTTGCATCAAGATGAATCCAGGACCCGCTCGCTGGGCAAATGGGATCACATGTGGTCTGACGACTTCCTCAATATACCGCTGAGCAGTAACAGTACCCTCATTTAAAATAGCGAGCTCAGTTTTGCCGTGTAAGCTTATCCCGCCCCAAATCATTACATTTGGACCACCAAAACGATCGACTTCATGGATGCAGGCTTCTGAAAATCTCTCGCCGCGTCTTCTCCATACTCTAATACGCCGATCGTCGTTAAAAAATTTAACTTTGCATTCGTCTGTGAAGAGCACCATGCCCCATTAGTTTATGTCCCAGTCCAAATGTTGACGGGAAAATCTTAAACGATTTGCACGATGATTTCTGGTTAATGGAATACGGACAACTCGCCTTCTTGATGCCTGCTGGTCTTCATGCAATCGATTACGAATAGTTTGGTCACTGACACGAGTACCCGTTGTGAGCCGTAAACGATTTTGCAGCTTGCGGGCCGTCGTTGTGCGATCTCGGCGCGCACTTAATCGAATGTAACGATCCTCTTGAGCTGTTGTAATGCGAACTCTGCCCGAACCAGGTCTTCTTCTAACACTGCCGGTCTCTTGGAAACGATTCCATAGATTTTGAATAGCTCTTCGAGAAAATCCCAATTGCAAACCCACAGATCGCTGCGAATGACCTTCTTCAATCATTGTAACGGCTCTGGTTGCTGTCAGCGAGTCCATATGACGCCTGCGTGCTTGTGGCATATTGCAAAAGATGTTTCTGACTCGAGATATCAATGAACTCTGATAATTTCTAATAAACCAAGAAGCTAAGGAAAGCAAAACGTCAAAGAAAATGCAATCAAAATTTTCAAAAATAATTTTAAATCAAATTTTATTTAAAATTGTTGCCAGCATTAGATGAATACTACAATATTAAAAAGTTTAGGTATCAAAGAGTTTGTATACTCAATAATAATAATAATAAATGTTTCCCACACTCACACCAATTATCCAGCCCCAAGAAAAGCTTCCTTAAGAAACTCGTTATATGGGTAACTAGACAACGGATAAACATACTTAATATACTTAAATACATACTTATTATACATAGGAAACACCCAGACCCGAAACAATATAGAAAAACAGGTATTTCTAAATTGATCCGACCGGGGATCGAATCCGGGACCTCAGAGATAGCGACACCATGAAAACCGGTGTGCAAGCCACTCGACCAAGGAGGTCGTCAATATTTTACTACTTTCAATATGTAAATGTTTAATAATTTACACCAAAATGAAAAAATACCTCGTGGCCCTTATTTTGTTTTGAGTAGTATATTAGCTTAATTCCCACGTTTGCCAATTGCGAGTTGGTGACTGATGATTACAAATCCAATATCCGGACATCGGAGGCGTTGTTGTCTTGTCAATTAACTTACAATATAATATGTGAGTACTAAGGGCCGCAAACCCACCTCGCCTTACGATAAGCAGGTAGTAAGGGTGTAACGATCACACCCTACACTACACCCAACCAAAACCTACTAACGTAAACGCAGTTTCGGCTTATCTTTGATATTTATGAGAGGGGAACATTGAATAATAATGGCGTAAGTCTCGTGTATAACATACTAGGTGCATACATACTAGGTGTATAACATACATACATAGGTAAGGTATATAGAAGTATTTGGAAGTCTGCAGTTAAGGATATGCTATTCTTAAGGTTCCCTAGAGTCAGCATAATTTTAATCGAAGCTTAATCAATGGTCATAGTGCACTTCATATTTGATTTTAAAAAATAACTAAATTGTTACATCGATCAATTACACGCTGACTGTACTCTGTACTGTATACATACATAATGAAAAAATATGATAACTTTAGTTTTCAAATCCTGCTCGTGGTAATTTTTTCAACATTTTTTCAACATTTTTTTCAAAATTTTTTCAACATTTGTGTTTTTATAAATTTAGTAGGTAGTTGCTCATCTGTCTATGGGTATGTATGTATGTTTACTGAACTAATGGGTATTTGTATTTACACATTAGTTCAGTAAATAACTCTGAACATTCTTAGAAACGGCTAGAGGTGTCGTTTAGAGTTTAAAGTAATAATATCAACGCCTACAGCCTCGTCCTGCGACAAAAACACATAACTTAACCTAGTATAAAAAACAACTCTTCAATCAAAGTATATTTCCGATGAAATATTACTTCGATACCCATAGTTCTTCTGCACCCACCCGATCCAGTTCCTATAACCTTTTAACATGATCAGTTCAGTATGCCCGCATAGCTAATGGATGCAACCGCAGTCGAGTCCTGAAGTCATGTCTCGCCGTAAAGTTTAACGTTCCTCGTGTAAACACGCCTCCGTGTTAAGGCCTGCGCCCATTACAACGTATCATAGATAACCATGTAGTAATGGAAATGTGTAGGTCCCGCACAAAACGTCAAAGTCAAAGTGAAAGACAAATATTTTTTATTCAAATAAACTTTAAAAAAGTGCTTTTGAATCGTCCAAACATTTTTACCTACTACCCATTCAAGACGTCTATTTTTTAGCTGTGGAGAAGAATGGGCGCAAGAAACTCCACAAAAACGTCAAAACGTTTAGTTGCTCTAGTATGCACTGAGTGCCTAGTGTGAATTTTGTTTACTATTCATTCGATTACTTTCACGAAAATGACATAATTTTAACTCTTCTCGTATGTCGCCAGGAGGCGCTGCTTCAATGCCATGCCATAGAATGTCAAAAATAACTCACACTCAAGGCACTGCACCGCATGCCTCAAATTAGCTATTTTAATCGTTTGCAAGTTTTAGCTAATCGTTGCGGTGACCAGATCTTGATAGTTTTTCTTTGTCCTAATGTCAAAATCAGACTGCGGACACACTATTGAAATGTCATTGAACAAGCAGACTTGGTGCTCTGATTTCAGTCGTTTATACAATGTCGCGTCTGGTCATGAAACTTTACGGGGTTAGCAGTTACGGGACGGTCTTGTTGGCTTTGTCTGATATATATAGTATGTATATTTATTAAGTGGCGTGCCCAGGGCTTGAGGTTAGGGCAAGCCCTTCTGGGCTTGCCCTAACCTCAAGCCCTAAGTCTAGTCTTCTGACTGAAGCTCCACAACTTCGTACTTCTTTAAGGTTCCGTAGCCAAATGGCAAAAAACGGAACCCTTATGGATTCGTCATGCCTGTCTGTCTGTCTGTCTGTGCGTCCGTCCGTATGTCACAGTCACTTTTTTCCGAAGCTGTAAGAACTATACTGTTGAAACTTGGTAAGTAGGTGTATTCTGTGAACCGCATTAAGATTTTCACACAAAAATAGAAAAAAACAAAATAAATTTTGGGGGTTCCCCATACATAGAACTGAAACTCAATTTTTTTTTTATCAAACCCATACTTGTGGGGTATCTATGGATAGGTCTTCAAAAATTATATTGAGTTTTCTAATATCATTTTTTTCTAAACTGAATAGTTTACGAGAGTGACACTTCCAAAGTGGTAAAATGTGTCCCCCCCCCCTGTAACTTCTAAAATAAGAGAATGATAAAACTAAAAAAATTACAAGATGAACATTACCATGCAAACTTCCACCGAAAATTGGTTTGAACGAGATCTAGTAAGTAGTTTTTTTAATACGTCATAAAGTACGGAACCCTTTGTGCGCGAGTCCGACTCGCACTTGGCCAGTTTTTTTTTAAACAAAAAATACATATTAAGTACCGTCGCGTATACTATGTCAGCTCCGTTTTCATTTCTTGACTTGCCGAGTACAACAAAAGCACACTGAGGGCATACACACTACCTACTAGACGGAATTTTATAAAAACGTCAGCAATGTCATACCTTCAGTGGCTTTGATAAAAGCCGTTTTTGTTTAGCTAGAGCGAAAGTATGAATATTCAATAAACGAAATAAGCAGCTAAAAATACACATAAAAACAAATATGAATTAATTTACGTCACAATTATTTACACTTATTCTAAATCAATTCGTCTAAATTTTCTTAAGAAAATCTTTCCTTAAGGAAAGACTTTTATTACATCAGCACAGCGGCTTTAGAGAATTTTGATGCCTTTTTTTTTACCAGCTAGATTATTTAAATCATCATAATCAGCTTTCCCATGACTTCTTTATATCGTATCCCTGTACCTGTAGGCATTGAGCAAGTCCCTACGTTCCCTGTCTTTATAAAAGTTTATGTTCAGTTGTTACGGAGATAAGAGTAATCGGCTTTAATTTACATAAGTAGAATTAGAGATGTATAGTTTATTCAAGTTCGGGTCAATATTTTTGCCAACAAGCGCTAATATTTGTTGCCTACTGACACGCAAACGACTAAATGCAGTAATGTAATTTGAGCTTAATTACTAGCTATAATAAGGGTGATTTTCTAATACTTATTTGAATCAGTATTTTTCTTTTTAAATACAAACAGGATTTATTGCGTTCATCTTTAGTGCTTTAGTACAGAAAGTCTTGGGTAGATAAGCTATTTTAAATCAATAAAAAATTCATAACTAGGTAAAGCAGTATCTTGATTTAATAGATATTTTAGGTTGCTAATAACTTTTTACTATACAATAATACCAAGACTATATATGACAAGAGAATATAGGCATCGTATTGTAGCAGACACGCCTTTTTTACAATAAGAATTTGTATGTGGTGCAGTATCAGCTACTTATTTCCTAGTGGACGACGTATTTATGCATTGTAGTTAAGTGCGAGTCATATCTATGTAAGTTCAACAAAATATCTCTTGGCCGCTCTTAAAAAGTTTTTTTTTCCAGTAAAAAAAAAATATAGCACCGCTGTTCTTACGGCAGGTTAACGTTTGCTGTCGAAAGTTAATAAAATATATACGGCAAGTCATATTTGCACGACGACTGCACTGCAATAAACTTTGGTTATGATGTGATTTTCAAGGGAAAGTACTTGGCCTTTATAGGTGACGATAAGGCCCGATGATCGAGGTCAACTTCACCCGAAATTCTGATCTACTGAGGCTCAACTACACACACCGGCATATTTAGCGGAACATAAAAAAAAGGTTTGATATCAGTAATATATAAGGTTGCTGGCTGGTTTATACGTCATTTAATTTAAAAAGAAACAATTTCAAATTAAGAAAACAACTGAACATCACATTTTATGCAATTGTTTTAATTTTATTCAAATACACCTTATCTGGAGCGAACTTCGAGTATTTCTTCCTTCTAAGTTTAATTATTTTTTTAGTTAACCATATAACGAGTTTCTTAAGGAAGCTTTTCTTGGGGCTAAATAATTGGTGTGAGTGTGGGAAACATTTATTTATTTATTTATTTAAAATTTCATTGAAATACTGTTTTTTGTTAGTTTTTTTTTAATCGCGTATCTTTTTGGAGTTAAGGACTGAATTATGCCTGACTTAGCCCCAACGGAGATTGCCAGGGCACTCGAAATGCGAAGAAATGGTCAAACTTACAGAGTGATATCCAGAGATCTTCGTCGACCAGTTTCAACGATCCATCGCAGTATCCAACGGTTCAGGGAGACCGGTACTTATGTGAGAAGAGCAGGACAAGGCAGAAAAAGACGCACTTCGAGTAGGGATGATCGTTTCATTCGGCTTCGTGTACGTAGGAACCCCCGTTTGACGGCCGTCCAAGCCCGACATGAGTTAGAAGCAGTGCGGGGTATAACCGTAAGTGAGCGCACGGTACGAAGAAGGTTCGAAGAAGCTGGTTTGGGTTCATTTGTGCCCGCCAAGGCTCCAAGGCTCGAGGTAAATCATCGTAGAAACAGGTTAACTTTTGCTCAGGAACATCGACTTTGGAACGCGGACCAATGGAGTAAGGTATTGTTTAGTGATGAGTGCAGAATTCTCTTAAATCAAATTGACGGCAGGCAAAGAATATACAGACGCAAAGGAGAACGATACATTCAGACAAATTTTGAAACTACAGTTGCATACGGTGGTGGATCAATAATGGTTTGGGCGGGCATTTGTTTAGGAGCTCGCACAGAGTTGGTAGTGATTGACAGAGGGAGTCTGACTGCAGACCGCTATATCAGAGGAGTTTTAGAAGAAAATGTCGTACCGTTTGCCCCATATATCGGTGACGATTTTGTTTTTATGCAGGATAATGCTCGGCCGCATACCGCTCGGGTAACTCAAGCATATCTTAATGATATGAATATCACTGTTATGGAGTGGCCGGCGAGATCACCGGATATGAACCCAATAGAGCACGTTTGGGACTTGCTGAAAAGAAAAGTTAAGTCCAGAATTCCAGCTCCTGCCAACGTGGGTGAACTGCGAATCGCCGTAGTTGAGGAATGGCGGAGACTATCCCAGGAGACCATCGATAACATCATTCTCAGTATGCCTAGACGGGTAGAAACTTTAATAAGAGCACGTGGAGGAAATACGCGATATTAATCACCATTTTTCTAATTTAATTAATTGTTATTTTAATATTAATTTTCACTTTTCCCGGTTACATGAAAAGTTCAAAAATGTACTATTTTTCACAAATAGCCTTTACTCGCAAAATCTGTTCTTAATGTGATCTCATTTTAATTAAAACAAATGAAACTTTAAATAACAAAAGAAGTGTAGTAAGTAGATTTTAAAATAAAACCATATTTTTTTAATTATGGACTTTTTTTTTGTGTTCCGCTAAATATGCCGGTGTGTGTATGTTATCGATAACTGTCAGAACACCAAAATGCTACTAATACCGTAGTAATGGCGAAAGAAGTAGGTAAACAATATAGTAGTGGCTATATAGGTGAACTTAGTACAAGCCCTAACGCCAACTAAATAAAATAATCAGCCGTCACAAGAAGCCCACCAAAAATCATCAAAAGAACATCACATTAAGGACAGAATAGAAATCACTCAATTGACAAATTGAAATTGAAAAAACACAACACGAAACTCATTTCTTAAAAATAAATCAATTGAGACCGAGATCGAGAACTCCACCGATTTTTCAATACCTCAACGTGTTCTTTCGGTGTGCTTACACAACATTTACCAAAAAGCAATCTCTTATAGCTGCTATTGACGGCTTGGTGGGGGGCGGGTAAATCCTTCCATATACACAGCATTGATGCCACAAATATATGCAAATTCACAGCGAGACGGTCCACCGATCGCAATACGAGTGTGCAGAATAGCGTGATGGTATAAATTACATTAGAAATATATGAGGGAATATCGCCCAGGAAATATTAACGTGTCAGATTGTGTGAGGCAGCATATTAAGTATCCGTTGTAGTGATTGAGAATAACCGTAATACAAGTCATATGATGAGGAAAAAAATCACTACATTAGACTAATTGATGAAACAGGAACTGCTTCATTTGCCTTATTCTTAAAAGCTTACTAATTTCCAAAATAAAAGGCTTAATGATCTAAATGAAAAGTACCTAATAGCAGCACACAAATTAATAGTAAAATCAACAAATCACAAATTCTTCTTTTTTCAGATTCCTGTATCATGGATGGATGTATTTTACAGTCAACAAGTACAGCGTAATTACTAGAAGCAAACATCTCCACAAAATTTGAAAAGGAAAGTAATGGGAAGTCATATTTTATTCAAATTTCTTTATAACACGTGCACTCGCCATACCCAAACCAATTAAACGGAATTGTGGAGGGGAAGCCGATTTATTATTCAAATTAAAAAGAAAATACTGATAATTCTGTTTTATGAGCACATTGTCCGAATCGTAATTGAATCTCAACATTATTGCCGCGAAGTGTGTCAAAATGAGGGATATTCGAGGAAAAAGGAAGATTTAAGATCTTACAAAATATTCAATGAAACACGTTTGAAAAAAGCTCCTACCTACTAGGGACATTTAACATCTGCTTGAGTAGGTTTTATACTGCAACACCACATGCAGAACTAACTAACTAACTAGTCCTTTTAATTACTAGCCAAAGATAACTGCCACGATTTATTTATTTACTGCAAAACAAAATACTGAAATCATAAATTATTAATTGGCCAATGTACTTGTAACAGCCCGGATAATTAAAAAACCGACTAATTCCCATTAATAAACTCCTTTGAGACTTCTCGACTAACCACTTTGCGAGTCAGATATTTTTAAATTAGTTAGTCATTGTGCGAATTTTGAATTTGCAAACGCAAGATGATGTTATAGCAAAATAAATGATGACTCGTCAACGTAAGCTGAAACAAATTGATGACAAAACATGCTCAAACAAACATAGTCAATGTCATACATAGTCATGGTCTGCTCACGCATACTTATCTTATTTTTAGTATTATTCACTATAATTTGACTTTGTTTTTCTTAAACAATTTTTGACTTTTACGATAGTACTGTAGTGGTACGTACTGTATGACATTGTGGAAATTGTAACTTTTACCTGATGTAAATTTGTTAACGTATATTTTTTATTTTGTGTTTTTTTTAATATGTTGTGGTTGTCTTCTATATTTTTTGTGTTTATTGTAATGGAAAGTGTCCTGCTATGATAGGGCATTTTCCAATATTTTTGGACTTACTTCTCAGTAGAAGAACCGGCAAGAAACTCAGCAAGTGTCTAGCTCTTTTCTCCCTTACAGCGTCAAAAATATTGTCATAAATTTGTACTGACAAGATCTCCCGCCCAGAGTAGACTTACGAACCGATGGCATAGTGACATTCATAAGAGCTACTTGTAGCCTAAACTGAATAAATTATTTTTAATTTTGAATTTTTGGAATAGTGTGCAATGTGTGCCATTTATATTATTTTTCAAAAGCAATTATCAGTTTGATACGTACAATACTGTAAAATAATTTTTTTAGAAGATTTATAGGTTGGTTTCCTTTTAAGATGATACCTGGCTTTATATTACTCATATGTACTATACAACATACTAGAAAATACAGCATTAGGTTTCTAGTTTGCACGCGAGTCACGCCAAAACGGGAATTGATTGAAATCACGTTTTCTATGTAACAAACTTCAGATCTTCAGACTGTGTTATAAGTTTCGTTTATAACTTTAGTAGCTCTACCAAGAAATCGATTTAATTTGATAGGTTAGTTAGACGCTAGTGCGGGGAATATGACAAGACAGTTAAAGTGTCTACGAATTCTATTCTACTGATCTGAGGTGCTTGATTGTAAGTATACCGGTGATTTCACCAATTGTAGTCGCTGATTAACCAGAAAGTATATGATGCTCCCATCACACAGCTCTTAAATAGGATGTGAAACATTTCTAAAATAATATTTGTACACAAAAAAATGCATGCACAAAAAAATGCAATAATTACAAGTTGTTTCCATGATGCAAAATACTTTTTTAATATAGGCTGCTGCTGCTAATGGTAATGACTAAACTAACTTGAGAGCACCATATCCGTTTTGTGTCAATCTTACAGAATCAATGGAGCTCGATGTTGCAGCAGTTTGCGCAATGCCGGGCCGAGTTACCGGATCAGCCTATATTAATCCACTGACGGACAAAGGCCTTTACAAGTGCACGCCACTGAACACGATCTGCGGTCACTCTCATCCAGCTTGCTCCTTGCCAAGAACTTCGCTACACCTAATCTAAGTCTTAATTGAAGAAATATATAGGTATAATTCCAACGCATCACTAGTACTGCAAAAGTGAGTCAACCCCAGCGGGTCACCCCCCGCGTAATGGCATGCACCCCGACTGACTCATCATTCGCCCGTGCGAATACGTCTGCGGATACGAATCAATGTGAGTGCTTACTATTTCATTCATTTCCGATATACCTACAGGCGGGTTCATAGTTTCGTATATCTAAAAGGGATTTCTATAGGGGACAATATTTACGACATGGAGGGTAGGAAATACCTGATAGTTCTATTACATTACGTCAAATTGGTTAAGTATCTTTATCCTACCCTCCATTAATGTCTCTAGAGGGGCAATTCTTAATATTTATAATCGAGTAGAGTTATAAATATTAAGTTTCAGTTATGTTCAAAACATCGGTATTCAAAACATTTCTTAGAGACCACATTTTAGCTAGATAGGTGTTCAAGTAAGATAATCAGATTAGTAACTTCTGATAATTAATTTCCACCCAGAACCGGTAAGCCTTCTTAATATTTTACTAAACCTGAAGACAATCTAAGACGCACGAAAGCAATTAGGGCAAATTTTAATTAGTTAAAGAAGAAAATAACAAGACTTTGTATTATTCTTACATGATATTGTTAAGTAATATTAGTCGGAAAGGTAAGAGAGACACAAAAATATATATTATACAAATTATATGTCTGAACATATGAACGTACTTCAAGTGACGTTATTATTAACTGGGAGGGGACCGTACCGTACTCATGTTTCCTAAAAAAACGTTCAATATCTTTTGTCTTGGACTTTTAATGTAGGAGAAATTACCTTTGTGTAATATTACTTCGCAACAAATATATTGTTCAAACAGTAAGATTATTAGATTCGGGCTTATAATAAATTTTCTTGTTGCAAATAAACAAGTAGATACGTAGGTATAAAAGTCACGACTTCGTGTCTAATGATGAGAAAAATACTGGCAAGAAAGACGGCAAATATTTTCCATCTCTTAATAATTTCCTTGTTAATTAATTTACTATAATAATATCCATTCTTATACGAGTATAAAGTAATATTAATTTATATAAATACTAGCTGAGCCGGCGGGTGGACTTCGTACAGTTTCCATGACAACAAAACGAAAATTAAATTGTCGTTTTTAGTATTTTATATATATTTTTAATAAAAAGTATCCTATATCCTTCCCAATATCTTTGAGAATATGTGTAGAAAGTTTCATGATGATTAGTTTCTGCGTGAAATCGTAACAAACAAACTCACATTCACATTTATATTAGTAAGGATGACAGGATGTGATGTCTAGTCCCGTTTAGGTATTGTAAAGTGTGCACATTGACGCGATAAAAAGTTGTATATGGCTTTTAGGAAAGTCGTGGTTGCGACATAGATTTATGAGAAGTCGATAAATTGCTCTGTACACCAAGTATAGTATAGTAATCGACGACATTTGTGAAGGATTTGGGAAGAGATTTGTCAGCGGATACAAACGGCACTTCAATGTTTTGGAGGAGAGCTCAAAGAATGTCGAGAGATTAGCGAAAGGTAGGTCTGTAATTGCGGATTTGCTGGAAATATTTCATGAAAGGGGGAATTCGTTGGCGCTGTGGCTAGCACGTTCGGGTACCTACCGTGCAAATTAAACAACTTTTGCAATGCTACATTTCTGTTGTTATTTGACCTAATTGAAATACCTATCTCTAGGCGTTGGTCCTGTAACAACAGCAAGATACTTAAATATTTATAAAATACAGTGAAAAAATTATAGCGGCACAGCGCCATCTATCCAAGGGTTATTGCAACCGATGGCTATGCAGATTCATCTTTGCAGATGAAATACCCACACATTTGATAACACAACTATAGTAAATTTTACTTTTTATTTTTAAGTGCTAATTCCTGCACTGCAAGATACTTGTTAACACTAACCGGCATTAAGAGCGTTTACGCAGCACACTAGCGCCGCCAATGAAAAAAAAAACCATATCTAGTAATTAGAGATAGAAAATCAATTTATGCTCAACAAACTATTTGAATGAAGTAATTTAGCATTTTTACGTCACCTAATGAACATCCGACATGTTATGGTTTAGTTAAATAAGACGTTACAGCTAAAAACGACCACTTTTAAACTCAAAAAAAAAATGAAAACATGAAAACTCAAACTCACTATTTAGATGTGGTGGTGCATAGGCATGTAGATTCTAAGTTCACGAGGTGAGACCTGGGGACTGTTCACGGGCTAACTAAGCCTTTTCGGGCATCAGTTCTCATACAAATCACAAGATTTATGTATATTGCTGTTACATTATGTTAAGTGAATTACATGAGAACAATAAACTTATTTTTATTTTTTATTATATTATAATCAGACAGAAAGTGATGTCAGAGACGATGTTTCTAGAACAATTTAATTAGTGATGTGAATTGAAGGTATTTCATCCAGCATGCATTAGCATGTGAGCCATTGTTGCCGGCCCGCCGCGTACAATGCCGATTCATTGCGACGATGACAATGAAGATTCGTTTGTGCACGTAATGGAACTGGGTTTGGACGTTATACAGGTTATCATAGAAGACAGCAGGAATAAAACAAATGACAATAATGAGGAACGGTTGAACGTAATCCCCAAAATCATTTGAACCAATGAAGTCTGATAAAATTGACAGCCAACAGACAAATAAAGTTCCCGCAGCATGAGAGACGTTAAATATTTCAAAGACATACTTACACTGTAAAACTATTTGGTCGTAAGCCCGTAAATAGCATGTGTTACCGGCTTTAAAAAAAATATGCTGAGATAGTAAACCATAATAACCTTTACAACTATCAAAAGGCTTCTTGGCGGGAAAGTGAAGAGTCATGTCTGCGGTTTTGTTTTATTTTCGGAAATTTGTGTTATATCGAATATTAATGTAAAATAATGGTGGATTATTAACCGTTAAGTGTTCGTGTGTGTGCATAAGTGTTGGCAAATGAAACAAAACAGTGCAACGTCACTTTTCAAATTCTCTCAAGAAGTCCGCTCGAGGACTTAGTAAAGCCCCACATCTTTACTGAGATACTCGAGGGGTTGAGGGGTATATCATTTCTCACTTCTCATTTCTATTATCATTCATCATCATCATACAGAAAAGAAATATTATTTATTTATGTATTACTTGTTAGAAAAACTACTTTGACACTGGCTAAATGTGCTAATCGCACGAAGACATCAACAAACAGAAAAAAAAACTATCAAAAAGTTAAGTGAATGTGTCCTTAATTAGTAGTATGGATTTACATCCTTAATCCGTGCTAATGTATTTTCAAAACATCCTTTGTGACTATGTTCTTGTTGTTCTATTATTTCAAATATAGCTAAGCTATGATCTGTGTTTTAGTCACAGATGCTGTCTTTTGTGTTCATAAGCAACTACAAATACTACTAGCTACTATTATTTAGACTGTTCGCACTTCCATGGTTGTTAACGAACAAAACAGAACGCTATTTGCATGTAATGCAAGCTTGTTAATGGGTTGTTTGTGTTAAGAAAGCCCTGACTTGCAGGAACAACAGTTTCGTAGCAACGACGCTTTTAGTTTTAAAACAAAGAACTGGGAAATAATGAGGCGAGAAACATCGCCAAGGACGCCGAGACAACTTTCAAATGCTTAGTTGATAGTGCTTACGTACGTGAATATTTAGCTTTATTTATCTTTAGCTGGTTTGCTTGCACCATTATGGTATGAAATGCGTAAAAAGTACATTCCTCCAATTCTCCTACCCTGAAAATGTACGCAACGCAGCGCTATGTCGTAATTTTAGGGTGCAGAGTAGGGACATTGAACAGGTTTTATGCTAGAAATAATTATTTTGTTTTCCTTATACATATTATATAAGGAGTTGTGTTTACTTAGATTTATTTGAAAAATATTTTTTTGAAAGGAACACCTTTTACGAACTGGTAGCAAAAAAGTCATTCTAAAAATGTTTCTGAGAGTTCACTCAGCATTACACCATGTCATTTTTCATCAATTCCTTTGTCATATCCTGTTTTACCTTTGTTAAATAAAGGTCGCCTGATGATTAGTTAATTAACGGTTGATGTTGCAGCAAATCGTATAGACGGATATATTGGTAGAGTAGTACACCTACGTATACTCTAATCCGCAAGCAGTTAATCTCCTCACTAATTGATTAACGTAGTATATACTTCGTAGGACACACGAACGCTGTTGCTTGATTGAGCGAAGCGATAAATGAACTCACTATGTTTTTGCCACTTATTAAAATGATGTTATAGGTAAAGACTCTCTTTTTGACTCTTGTCACGATTTGCGCAGACTCTTTACGACCAGGGAGCCCTTTCGGTCGCATAATCTCTTTCGTCATAATGTAGTTTGGCATAACATTTTTAGCATAAAGTTTTCTCGCATAAATTATGATAAGCAGAGTGTTATAAAACCATAATGGTTTCATCGGCATAATTTTAACTTACTATAAATTGTCTTTATCATAATTTTAACCAGCATAAAATGTAAAGAACATTATTTTACTTTATTTTATTTTATTTATTTATTAAATTCACCAACGTTAGATGCCAATAAATGTTATGATTAGTAATCGTTATTGTAAAAACATTTATGCATGAACATTTGATGCTGATATATCATTGTTGTAAAAGAAGTTATGGGGAAATAAAGTATGCCTATTGATTTATTCTGAATGAACTTTATGCGAAACGAAGAGAATGCCAAAAAACGTTATGCAGCCTTAAAATATGCCTCTTTAATTTATGCAACCCAATATGGACCCCTGCGACCATAGTCAATAGTCAACTTATCCAAAACATGGAGTACTTAAAAATAAATCTTAGGATATCTAAAAGTTTTCATAAGCAGTTTTATCCCTTTTCTACATATGATTTGTAATATAGATGTTTTCGTGCTAATATTCCATTTTCTTTGACATCTAGTTTATCGGTAACTCGACCTATCGTGAATTCGATCACATCGTGAATTCCCGAAGGAATAAGATGTCTTCCCGAGATAAAAACGTAGTCCATATTATACTTTGATAGTGTAGCTTTTTAGAATCGGATATGGAGTTCTAAAGATTATACCCTCTTTATAAAAACCAACTATAGTCAATTCTTTAAAATATCGGTGAGATATTTTCCAGAGATAAAGCGTAGCCAATATAAAACTTTGATAGTGTAGCTTTTAGAATCTGATATGTAGTTACAGAGATTATAAAAACAAACAAACTAATAGTCATCTCTTGTAAATACCAGTGTAGATGGAACCTCCATCTCAGTTGACATAAGTGTGTGACTCGTCAAATGGCGGCCGTTACCATAAATAGCCGGCTCACGTCCGAATTGAGACATTGGCCAATTGGTTTTACGAGGGCGGTCACTTCGTCTCCGACCGTTAATTCCGTACTATCGGATAGTGAAGCCAGCATCGCAAATAGTTTAATGGTGTTTCGAATTTATTAATTGATAGACGGTTTTACCATTTACGAGCATTTGATTTTGTCTCTCAACGTTTTAGTACAGAAATAGAACAGATATATTTCTTAGGGATCCTAACGCTTGCTTAGCGTGAAATAGAACAGATATATTTCTTAAGGATCCTAACGCTTGCTTAGCGTTCTAAGTGCTCGCCCTTCTAATAGACTGTCGAATCGTGCAGACATAATAAGCTCAATCAGATTCGTCCTCGACACTTTTAACTTTTTCAAACATTAATCATCGCGTTATGAATAGGCTATTTTTTATATATAAGCAGTATATTACAAATACCTATTGGTTGTTGATCCTGAAATATAGAAATGACAAACAAAACACTTGTACAAATTTTGCATTATTTACAATTTACTTATTTACATACACAGTTCGAGATTTTTTTGTCACATGTGATTTCGAATACTTGAAATATTTTAAATTATAAACCAGTTCATAGTTATATTTAAAAAAAATTATAGTCTCGGGTCTCGGGTTTAAAAATAACAACTGTTAATTCTAGTATTATAAATCAGCAACTTTTAAAACACAAAACAAAGCTTGCGTGACACTATGAGACTGTTATTGTGATGAATAGGATACCTAATAAAGAAAATAAATTTCTGGAGCCATTTATTAGGGCCGACAATGGCCGAATGATCGCTATAAGCAATCAGAACACATCATTAGTCATCGCGGACAATAAAGGTATAAACGCGAGCCCTTCCTGCCAGCCCCACCTCAGCTGTAAGATTTATCGTCCCAACCCAATAGACAAGGACCATCCTTATTTTACGGCGAAAATTAACACAAGTGTAAAAAGTTGGTCAGTATATAGGTGTATACAAACGCATGCTTGTTTAAAAAACAGACAGATTATGAATACAAGAAGCGACTTCAAGTGTTGATACGATCAGACTTTTAGACGCCATGCCAGTAAGTACTCGTAGTAGGTAAATTGTAAGATTTATAGCTATGTTACTGGCAAATAAAAAAGAAAGCAATAAATTCATTAATAACGGGACTCTTACCATGTATACTTATATAGTCTTACCTTACTAACATGGTAAGAATCCCGTTAATAATTACTCTATTGCAAGTGACCATGATAGTATAAATAGTTATAAAGAAAGCAATGTGGGTATTTCTAGTTATTCCTAACAAGTATAACAAATTGCTTGATAAATTTCATACTTACCATATCGTGACTGATAAAATAGTTAAAGCATATTTTTAGACATTCTTAGAAAACTAGTTCTAAGAATTGTTAAAACATATTTCATCAATTTTACGACTGCTAACAGTGTTATTTGGCAATTGTGTTGTGTGTAGTAATAAAAACAAATTAAAATGACCAGAAGCACCAATTGACAAACCGTAGTTTATTGTCAAAAACACCTCCACCTTTTGACTTCTTACACATTTCGTTAATTCATCCGTAATCTTATCTATCAATCAGCACTTAACAGGTAGTTCCGTTCCGACAGTCCCACCTTAACATATGGCCTGAAATCAATACCTGTCAAATCGTCAACCCATGAATGTACAGCAGTACAAACTTGTCACATTTCAGCCCCATCGGGAGGCAGTAAAATGTTTGCCTTACAACGCAAACAGTCCATTACTTTGCACCCACGTATAAAGGGTGAGGTGTCGGGGCTCATCGATCATCGGAGGCTTTCTTGGAGGTTGAAGGGAATGAAGCATTTTTCGTGCTTTAGTTACTTACGTGTTTGTGGGATACATTTCCCTGACGATAATTGTCTGGGAAGTAGATTAGCGTGTTGCTTACTCACAGTCTCTGTTGCGAAAAATTCTAAACATAAATCAGGATGGTCAGGGCAATTTATATTTCTTATCTCCGGAGAGACATTGTTTTTTGTTTCCGCCAGTGCAAGATTTATTGAAACGTGCAGCGATAATAAAAAGCAGTTTCATGATCATGGCTGTCGTAGGTATTCAATGAAAAAACCTATTTTAGTACATTTGACGAAACTCTTTAAAAAGTCTAGAATTCAAATATCTTCAACTATTAACCAAAACACTCCACCTTCAAAATGAAATACGCGTACATAGTAATTTGCAAATGTCCGTCGTAGCCGGGTGCGGGGAGAAGCCGGAGATCGCTAAGCATCCGTAAATGAATACCAGTTGCTTCCAGATAGCGTGAGGTCGACTGAACTTGAACCGAGTTCCGACAGCGAATTTTATTCACCATTTGATTATGTTAACGAAACTGAGAATTTAAATGGCGAAATTGGTAACTTACTTCGTGTCACCAGGAAACGCTGCTCCAATGCCATAAAAATTCTCGTTTTCCATGATGTGATTGAATGGCATATAAAAGGTACGTACGAGGTCCTCCGGGGATATTCAATATTTGATACGGCTGTAATAGCACTCACTGTTCAACGTCAGGATAGGACACGAAAGAGGTTTCTGACGGTATCTGTCGAACCAATCTTGCCGTCTTTCAAAACTTCTACACTGACACTATATTGAAGTTGTAGCTTACTTAATTGTTTCTATTATTCTACGAGTATTTAATAAACGATAAACCGGTCGCCATTTAAAAAAAAATTAACACCTCCACCCTACTAAGAAACTAAGGTAGTAAGTTTCCCTGACATATTCTTGGAGCAAACACACGTAATGCAGTAAATTTCATCTTCTGCAGCACAGAGTTTTCATTCACTGCTAATTTAAATTTGGTCAAGCCAAAGAAAATTTGACTAAAGCCAACCAGCGCACACGAGTGAACGTTTCGTTGTCGTAAAACGAAGTTATCGATACTTGGGCTGAAGCCAAGAAGCTTTGAATGGTTAACGATCATCGCCCACTGTTATGACAACACCAAACTGCAATAATGTACGTCACTAACACTCGACGGGGCATACCGCAAAAACCCATTCTACGATAGTTACTGCTGCTTTTTATGAAAAAGGAAATAAAAGAACTTATAAGCTTTGGTTGAACTTATAACTTTTAAGCAGAAGTAAGGTAATCTTTACTCGGTACTCTATGAAGCAAGGTAACTCTTTACTCTATGAAGGGAACAAGGTCCAGTAAAATGATTGGACATAGAGTCATAATAAGTTAGTCCTCAGGGCCGACAGCGTTGTACCCAAGGTGTTACAAGTTGTTATAGGTTAAGCTGATGTTCTTTTACCATCAATAAGGCTGGACTTGGCTGCCAAATCAATAAAGATACTTTATTTTAATAAAGCAACAAGAACTACAATGAACTTCAAAACAATGAAAAATGACAAATGATCATCACAGCACAGTTCTTTTAAACAGGAATTTCAGTAACCTAAAACGTTTAATAAACACTCAATTAATGGAACAGAATAATGACGTCATACTTAGCTGTTCCCATTCAATTTCTAAGAAAGAATATTGTTATGACAGTTGCCAAAAAAATTCTCAATTGACCCACCAATCAACTACCCTGTTAGCATTAGCATCCTAATTTGTAGCCAGAATAAAAGCTCATCATTATAGCACCCGTCTGAATTGAAAGAAAATATCCGTGCTTAGAACTTTTTAATCACTCCCCTCGCCCCTCGTTTGTAATCGCCGGGAAATAATTAAGAAGTTTAATTAGTCCGAAACGATAATTACGCGAAGGATTTTTGTTCTGTAGTAGAGAAGCAAATTTTTTTTTTGATGAAGGCGTATACTGTTTTTATTCGTGTAATTGAGGTCAATCCTCAATTCGAAAGTGATCACCGCATTCGTAGGTCTTGGATATTTATAATGTCTCATGATCAAGGTAGAATCTGAGTAATTTCGGGTAATTCCTAACACTGATGTTAAGTGAATATGGAATCTGGATTCAATATTCACTTAACATCAGTAGTGCGTGAATCGATTGAAATTAAGAAGCACCGTAATAATTTCAATCGGGAAGACGGCCACAAACTATCTTCAGCGTGGAATCCAGTGTTTGCAAAAAGACAACCTCATTTTCTTCGCAGTCGGTAAACAACCAGAATAAGGCTTGTATACGTAATAGGGACACCGTTAGTGTTGTGTATGGCGGTAGTTGGGAAAGTAATGTGACGGTGGATAAGACTGTATGCCGCGCAAACGGAGGCGCAACATCGCGACAACAGTGAGCCCGTGACCACGGCCGTTGTAACTCGGTCAACAAAACGTCGGGTATAAAGAAGGTATGAAACCTTTTACTAATTAGTTTGTGTGTTAATCCCCGTTTAAATTTCATTGTTAACGCATTCCTTTTTGCAGTAAATCAATAAATGAGTTGTCATTTATTGACATACTACAAAAAAGAATTTATATACTTATTAATAAGTATACTTAAATTTTGAAAGTAATGCAACAAAAGTTATTAAAGTCGAACGCCTCTATCATCTGCTTCTATACCAAAAAGTATCGGGTTCAGTTGTGTGTTTCGCATTTTTTCGATGCCCGGGTTTGTAATCACCAACCCGTATTTTGCAATTAAGCCTTTAAACATCAATTGTAGTGATGACTTGACTATAATGATGGAGGCTTTGCCCAGCAGTGGGACAGTTATAGGTTATTTACTTTATTGTTTTCTAAAGTTTACGCGAACACTAAACATTGAAATGAAACAACTTTTACATAGAGCCGTGCGTGAAAGTTGTTTCATTTCAATTATTTATTTTACTTTAAAGTTAGTCAGTCTAACTGCCGCACTCAGATACGTCAACTAAATTATCCTATAAGTCTATAATTGCAAGCAAGTTTCTAATAACGATGTCACGATCATTTTTCCGGAATGAGGAAAAGTAATTGTTAACGTTATTTGAAGTCTCTATGTGCCGCACGTACGGCAGCATATCCCATTTCTAAGTGGACGGAGATGCATAGAGCCTCGAGCTTTTCTCTGGTAATAGAACTTTCAATTATCGATATCTGCCGAAGTCGTAGTTCTTTTAAGTGACTACAAGTCACTTACAAAGCAACCCCCACCTTTGCACCGTTCCACAAGTAAGGTTACGGTTGGGTACTGCCAACCGTATATGCCGACTTTTAGTACCGGAGAGGCTTATCTCTCACCCCTCCCCCCTCCCAATTTCTACTCCCTCCTCAAGATCCAACTCCTTCCTCAAGGCCGGCAACGCATCAGCGATTACTTTGATTTTGCGGGTGTCCATGGGCGGCGGTGATGACTTTCCATCAGGTGACCCGCTTGCTCGTTTGCTTCCTTTTAACATAAAAAAAAACTGCCATTCAACAGCTTTTTACCGCCTCTGTGGTCTAATAGTTAAACCAGACTTAGACCCTCATGTCCCGGGTGCAATCATCATTTTCATTACCTTCGGCACTTCAACAGTTGAGGCTCACGGGGGAAGCTCTTACCATAAATAGTGGCAATAAAATAAGATCTATCATAAGTTAATTTCTCGAAGAAGAGCTGTCGTGAGATGAAAGCCAAAATCTTGCCCATTGTAAAGAAAAAAAATGCTACTTGAAATTATTCTAGCCACAAAGAAACGTTTCATCATGAGCAATAATAGCACAATAGAGCTAAAAATTATACTGTAGTTATTATATATCTTACCTAACCACTTTGGGCCAAGTATTGTGCTAAAAATGGCTAAGGAATAGATACGCATCTGTAAGAAATGGTAACCCTACGGCTGCCTCGCGCGACCTACTGCAGTTGCTATGGCAACGTATGCTTTGTTTGTAAAACAGGGGTTTGCTGCCCGGCCGGAGGGGTGGTCGTGCTTCGCAAGTCGAAACGTTCACTCAGCATACCAAAGTAATACAGACAAAAACCTACAGAACATTGAAAAGATTTACCAGAAGGATGTCTCAATGTAATGCATAACATTATTATGAATAACATTAACTGCCGAACTCAGAGAATTCAATAAATTTTAATGTATTCACTTAGTAGGCACCTACAACTACTATTAAAAAGGTTGTCATGATAATATGTGTTTACAATGAAATATTATAGAAGATAAAAAAGAATATTTTATCAATTGAAGTCTCTACGTGCGGCATGCGGCAGAATAATCAATTAATCAGCAATAAGAAATATTGGGGAAACTGAGACCGCGTAACAATCGATTGTCGAAGAAAAAAAAAATCTCCTGTAGCTTTAGTATAACAATACTAGAGCTACATTTTTACAAGTTTGTATACATATATAGAATTACAACGGTTCACATTTTGGATTAATAATAGTACAAGTACGTTTAGCTGTAAAAAGAGATTTTTTCCAGCATAACGATATTTATGATTCGATTTTTGGAAAATATCGAAGACCTATTTGTTTTTTATGACACAAGCACTCCTGATGGAAAGCGATCAACGCAAATCATGAACACTTGCGACACCAAAGGGCGTAGGTATAACCTGTAGTTTCAGATGTCATGCCTCATGCCCTGTAACCTCGCTGTCTAGTGCCTACACAGAATATGACAACAATGGTGATGGCGGCAGAAATATGTATTAGGATAGTCGCTATCATCGGATTTTGAACACAGAATATGAAAACAATGGTGATGGCGGCAAAAATATGTACCTATTAGGATAGTCGCTGTCCAATCGGATTTTGAACACAGAATATGAAAACATGGTGATGGCGGCAGAAATATGTATTAGGACAGTCGCTATCCAATCGGATCTTGTGTAAAACGCTGCCACCACTCAAAATGTATGTATGTAGGCACTTGATAAAAAATTGATAAAAATCCAATGCGACTGAGTCTGCAAACATACGCCTTGTCTAATGACAAGCGATTATAGCTAAGAATAGCCTATCTTTGTTGAAAGCCTTTCGAGAACTTTCCCGCGCCGATATAAGAATTGCCATCCGGTTTCCGAAACCCGGGTGTCCCTTAGGGTTTGGCTGCGTCACGTCCGCTCCTTTGTAATGAAAGGAATATACCTTGCCTCTTCACCTACCTTATTGGAGTTTGCTCTTCTAAAAGTATTACAGGGTGGCCTCATTAATTTGAAAACATTTTTATTTGAAACTAGTCGCCCGCTCGCGACTTCTTCCGCTTCGGTCAACACCCGTATTCCGTAGTAAACTTTTTTTAATACAAACATTGTCCTGACAATTACGGAATACAACAAAAAATAAATCAGCCAAATCGGTCGAGCCATTTTCAAGTGATGCTATGGCATTCATGTAGCAATTGATTTGTATCAATATAGATAGGTAGATATACATAAAAATCTATTTGATGAATTTAATTAAAACTTAACCATCACATCTTTTTGTTTAATGTTTGTGTAAAGCCAATGGCGTATGTAGTAGGCTCATAACCTTTTTCTATAGACAAGTCCGTTTTCTATACTAATATTATAAAGAGGAAACCTTTGTATTTTTGAATGTATGTATGTTTGTATGTTTGCAACGAATAAACTCAAAAACTACTGGACCGATTTAAAAAATTCTTTCACCATTAGAATGCTACATTAGCGTAGCTACATAGCTACATAGGATATATTAAATAAAATATATGAAATAAAATACGAAAAACTTTTCCAATACTGATTTGTTTGTTTTGTTGTAATGGAAACCATTGATATACAGGGTCACTTTTTTATCACCGTCCAAACCTTCTGAGATGACTCCCGTGATACAAACGAACAACTCTTACTATTGGACCGTTTGGACTGTTTCCATAATTTTAGTACTTATGGTAATGATAGATTTTTGTATATAGCTATCTGCTTGCCTAGCATGTGGTGAGCTACAGTAATACACATCCACAAACCTCTAAAATATTTTAGTAACGATTTTTATTCTACATAATATTATATTTTGAAGCTTTTTTATGTGACTGTACTGAACAGCTCCAATAATTTAATAGTGTCCGAATCGTCAGTGAAAAAAATAAAATTAAATTAAAAAGTGTCAATTCGGACACTATGTCTGAATATAATGTGTCCGAAACGTCACCTAGCCAGCTTTTCAGATCGCGAATCTATTAGCCATGCATGAGTAAGGCTAAGGCTGAGTCGGGCTGAATAAGTGCCACAGTGCCAATTTTACTCCCCATTCGATCACGTTAACGAAAACGAAAATTAGTAAGGCAAAATTGACAATTCGCCTCGTTTGTCACCAGTAGATATACTCACCAGTACCAGGAGGCGTTGCTGTTTTTAGTAAATCGATCGTCGAATCATTGAATCGTGATCGAATGATAATTTTTACCTAGACTAGGGATAGCCCTTCTCATTCATAAAAACTATACTATAAGCATTATTTAGTTAAATATTGTTTTGTCAACGTCACACAAACGTCATTTTGAATTTAAGAAAAAGAGACAAAACAATGATTAACCAAATTATGCTTCAATAGTTTTTATGAATATGGGGGGGGTAGATATAAGCGTTTAGACTCAACAGAAAAAGTTAATTTACCTTTTTAAGAGTGACCTTCAGGTTTTCCAGAAGGTTACACAATTTACATGAAAGGTTGCTTCGAATGAATTTCCAAATTGTGATTTTAAACGACACATTAACGGTCAAATACAATTATTGTGCTCGCAGCACGCAGTCGTTGATCACGGCATCAATAAGCGCAAGAAATTAGCGTCAAATCAAGAATCAGCACCGGGTGGATCGACATTATCGACATTAATGTTTGGACGATTCAAAAGCACTTTTTTAAACTTAATTTGAATAAAAAAATATATTTGACTTTGACTTTAGCGATTTACGGGATATTTGAAGCAACTGATTCCGGTACTAAAGTCGAATTTATTTTACATATTATTTCTAAATTTTACTTTTTTTTTTGAGTGCTAATTGCTGCACTGAAGCTGAATTAAATATTTATAAAATACAGTGAAAAAAATTAATAGATTGCGGAAGACCAAGGTTGGATTCCTGGCTGGGTCGGGTAGGCATTTAATTTTTTCACTGTATTTTATAAATATTCATATTATTTCTATTCTGATGCGATCGACCGATCATCGACGTCCGCCGGGTGTGGTCACAAGGACACTAACTAAGGTCGTCTCAAGTCTTATTTTTAACTTCCCACCGTCAAGTATTTTCATTCAGATGCGTTCCGTTTCACGCAAAATGAATCTTAAGTAAACAAGTAAATTTATCTTAATCTCTCCGTGTTGTGGCTGAGATTTAATATCCTGTATGACGGCATGATATGACATGGAAGTTTCTGATAACTTAATTAAATAAAATAGAATATTTATTTTAAAGCTCGGAGCCTAATAGTACCCAGTCATATTTTTATTAAAAACGTAATAATAACAACAGCGATAAGAGTAAGTCATTAGCAACTCTTTTTACGAGACGAAAAAGTTAATTAAGATAAGTTGAAGGTAGGGTTTTCCAAATTACGTTCTTAATTACAAATATTATAAAGAGGAAACCTTTGTATTTTTGTATGTATGTATGTATGTATGTATGTATGTACTGTAACGACCGGCTGGGTCGTTACTTAGGTACCGGAGGGTTTTTTCAATGAAAAGGCTTTAAAGCACTAGATATTATATTTAGTTCAATATTAAGACAATAACAATCAGTCGACCTCGCGGTCTGTCTATCGAGTCCGCCGATGTTCTTCTTTTTGCTTCCATCTCTTTTTCTACATCGTTTGAATTCAGGCCACGGCGGCTGCCAGTCAGCATATCCGAGCAAGGAGTCTCGGTTACTACAGTACATATGTATGTACCTATGTATTTATGTATGTATGCATGTACATATGTATGTATGACTCAAAAACTACTGGACCGATTTAAAAAATTCTTTCACCATTAGAATGCTACATTAGCGCTGAGTAACATAAGCTATATTACATTTTTTTTAAAATAAAATGCTAATAACGACAATTAAATTTTCCAATATAAATGATTGTTTGTTTTGTTGTCATGGAAACCATTGATATATATTTAACCCAATGATGGAAACTGTCAAAGCGGTACGAAGACCGCCGGGTCAGCTAGTTAATTATATTTCAGCTAATAACGCATTAATTAAGTACTTAAGAAAACCAGTGTGCTTAGACCACCGCTTACACCTACCTAGATTATACTACTCGGTTTGATTGGTGACAGGGCTTGCTTAAAGTTTGCCGCGACAACTACACCACCATCTCATCAAAGTCTGTCGCTAATTACAAGTAGGAAGTACCTGTGTTATAATAATGCAAGTAGGATAAGATTATTGTATTCCAACAGTTGGAAATAAGGTGGAAAGCTCCTCTTGCCTAGCTGACTGAAGGCATAAGCGCTTTTCCATTATCGTCACTACACGCAGTGAGATACCTAAAGGCAAAGCGCTTCCTCGTAGAAAAAGGTTTCTCTATTTAGATATTATAAATTTTTTTGAGTTTGCGGTTTTTTTTTTTTAAGAAATAGGATTCCTCAAGCTTTACGATCAAAACACCGTCTGAAGATTTCTAGAGAGAATGCATATCACGCAAGCGTGTCCCATTCCACTTTCCTTCATTTCATTCATTCTAGATTCTCCGAAGGGTTCGGAATTCGGATCGGATTATAGTAAACCTACACGTGAAAATATTTTTTTTATATGCTATATGAACCCTCATTTTTTAAGAGACCGACGGCCATCGACCCAACACACTCACCGAATCCAGCGATTAATCAATCAAAATGCAGGCGGACTCTTTAGCTTTATTAATTAAAGCTGACACTGTAAGTACCTCTATTTTCATTTAATAGTACAGTCAGCAGAGAAGTCGTTGACCACTTTAGTAAAGTCACGAGCAACGATATGTGAACACTTTGACTCTTATTCAATTGTATTAAGAGTTACAATTGTTTACATATTTTTGCTCGTGACTGTACCATGTCATAATAGCTTTACTAGAAGTTGACAGGCACCTGTTAAATTATTTAGCTGGTCTGACAAAGTGCTTAGGTGTTCACCTACTTTTGATACGCTAACTGTACCTAACTACTATAGGACTGAAATCTTACTACTCGTAATACCTACTACATTCATCATCATCATCATCAGCTCATTTTTATGTCCCCACTGCTGGGACACGAGACTTCCCTATGGATGGATAGGGAGATCGGGCCATAAACCACCACGCGAACCCAGTGCGGATTGGTGGTTGTTAACGACTAATGCAGCCGGAACCAACGGCTTTATGTGCCTTCCGAAGCACGGAGCTTCTTTAGGCTCGAGATGATACCTTTTCATGCATCCGATGACCAGCCTTTGCGAAAGTTGCTTAATACAGAGGTAATACTGAGATTACCTCAGCACTCGCAGACCGGGTGGATTAACAACTACGCCATCGAGCTTCTCACGTTACGTGTGTTACGATAACAAAGTAACGAAACTATTACTTAGTCTGTGATTACGGGCCATGGACCGCAAATCGTAGTGCCCCACGACTCGGTCAACCCGAACCGTGGTCCGAGCATTTAGATGCGCCCTCGGGTTGTTCCGCTCCCCGATCCGATCCGAACCCCTCGGAGAATCTAGTAGGGCACGGGGACTCGCACTAAAAGTGCGAGATGCCGTTCCCTTTAGAAAACCTCTGACGGTGATTCGTTTCACACAGCTTGAGGAACCCTTTAAGTTACTCGCCGCCCCCAAAAAAGCCCAGTGGCAATTAGCAAACTAAAAAAAAGCGAATCGTTATAATTAATAACAATTTGATCAGTCAATCAATTTAATGGGTAAATAAGTTATTATTCCAATCCAACGCGTACCAGTTCTAAATTTTTAAAACATGAGTACAAAGACTTTGTTTAAGCATTGAGCCTTACGAAAAACTTCCCTAGTTAAGAAGATGTCTCATGTACATTTGATAATTATATCAACCCTAACACATTATATAAAAAAATACTAGATACGTACGATATGTATACCTAATAAAGAAGAAACAACCCAGGCTTGCGGAGCCACGGGTACATTTATGGCATATAAATTAAAGGTAGCAAAAGTACCGTCAAAACTGAATACTTTAAGATACCCATTCGACATTATGTGAGACAAGGTACCTATTCATAGAAACCTAGAGGTTTGAATGATTAAAATTAATGATCGTTATCTAGACAGTTTATGAATTGAATCAGGCTTTGAATACCCAAGCGAATAATCCCCGAAGGTTTCTAAGGACTGGCATCACCCAAGCGGCAAGTGTTACTAGATTCTCTGTGATATAGAGTAGAACACCAGAGGGCGCAATAAAGGCTAGGACGGCTTAGATTAACGTTACAATTTATGTAACTTTCCCTCTATAAGTTAACGTTAATAGCAAAGGCAGCGTTATACTTAGTATCGTTACCTGGGTGGATTTTTTACCGGTAAATTAATTAACCGGGTTGGCTAAATCTCATTTTAGGTACTTAACGCAAAAAATAACAATACTTGTAATATGAGAAGAGATATTGAGGAGCTCGATGGCGCAGTGGTTAACGCAACCGGTCTGCGAGTGGGACGTTAAGCAACTTTCGCATAGGCCGGTCATCGGATGGGTGACCAAAAGCTTATCATCTCGAGCTCCTCCGTGCTTCAGAAGGCACGACGTAAAGCCGTTGGTCTCGGCTGCATTAGCAGTCGTTAACTACCACCGCACCGCACTGGGCCCGCGTGGTGGTTGGTTTGTGGTCCGTTCTCCCTATCCATCCATAGGGAAGGCTCGTGCCGCAGCAGTGGAGACATAAAATGATCTGGTGATGATGTGATGATGACCTGTAATACGAGTAAATAACGTTACGTGTATCACCACTACCTTAAAGTTTATAAGTCTGTTAAACTTCATAAAAATAACGTTATTTAACGATACTTATAGTGTGAATTTGGCTACTTACGTCATCAAGCCCTATCACGCAAACGTACTTAGTTCGTACTTTACTAGTTTCTCCAAGGTGTTTGAGTCCGACGACAAGAGCAGACAATAAAAGGGCGCCTCTTAAAGGTATGTCGTGATGGAAGACCAATCCTGCTTCCACCATAGGCACCTGGATAATGGTGGTCACATGTTAGAAGACGTCATTGATAGATTCTGCGCGGTCCCAACTCCGTTCGCGAAGATATTTATGACTAACTATTAGAGAACAGAAAACCAGAGGGCGCCTCTAAAAGGTAGTTCTCAGGTTGACCATGTCGAGGGGAGACTATCCTGCTATCGCTATAGACGCCTGAATCAAGCTGGTCATTCTTAAGTCTGCGCGCTGCTAACTCCGTTCGCGAAATTATTTATAACGAGCTCTTGCAGAACAGAAAACAGATGACCATGTCGTGCTAGGGAGATCATACTGCATCAACCATGGACGCCTGAATAAAGCTGGTCATTCTGAAGAGATTGCGCGCTGCCAACTCCGTTCGCATCGTTATTTATTACAGGCTATTAGCCGTGGAGCGCTGGTCCACAAAATATAGAGTACCCAGAAGGTAAGCTCATAACTCCCTTGCTTGGATACGGATCTCGGAACAGTCCGAGCTAGGGTTGCCACCCGTACTTTATTATAAAGTATTGGTACGTTATTTCAGATACTTGTACTATATTCAAATTCAATTCAAATTCAAAATCATTTTATTCAGTTTAGGCTACAAGTAGCTCTTGTGAATGTCACTATGCCATCGGTTCGTAAGTCTACTCTGGGCGGGAGATCTTGTACTGAGAAGAACCGGCAAGAAACTCAGCAAGTGTCCAGCTCTTTTCTCCCTTACAGCGTCAAAAATATTGGAAAATGCCCGATCATAGCAGGACACTTTCCATTACAATAAACACAAAACATACTTATAGAAGACAACCACAACATGTAAAAAAAAAAAAAAAAATATATAAACAAAAAAAATAAAAATTCTAGGTTAACAAATTTACATCAGGCAAAAATTTCAATTTCCACAATGTCATACAGTACCACTACAGTTCTAGTAAAAGTCAAAAATTGTTTTAGAAGAACAGAGTCAAACTATAGTGAATAATACTAAAAATAAGATAAGTATGCAAGAGCAGACCAGCCTCCACAGGCGGCACCCGTTCACGAGTATGACATATGAATCAGCCATCGCTTCGCTCAACCATATTTTAGGGAACGTAACGACCCGACGCACACGCCACCACCGCAGAGACAATAAAGAGAGCATGACACACTCAAGATACTCTAAATAAAAACTGAATGATATATTTAACTCAACGCTGTTTGTTATCTGTAGGACACTGCTTATAAAGGCTATATATCAGTATAAAAATTATATGAGTAAATTTTATTTATGTGCAGGCGAGCAGACTAAGATGACCACACATTCTTATCATTAAGATAATCATTAATTTTATAGTAACCTTTTTTCATTAGCCCTTGTTTTATTTCTGTCTTAAACTTGTGTAGCGGCAGTTCCGTTATAGTGACAGGCACTTTATTGTATATATTTATACATTTCCCAACAAATGAATTACCGACCTTATTGAGTCTAAGTTTTGGAACGGCAAGTTTGTTTTTATTTCTTGTGTTAAAATTATGGGTATTACTTTTTTTTTCGAATTTATCTAAGTTTTTATAAACATAAACGATATTTTCATAAATATACTGTGAAGCTACAGTTAAAATATTAATCTGCTTAAATAACTCTCTCAGCGTATCACGGGGTCTAAGGCTATAAATAGCTCGAATGGCTCTTTTCTGTAAGACAAAAATAGTTTCAATGTCAGCCGCTGAGCCCCACAATAAAAGACCATATGACATGACGCTGTGAAAGTAACTAAAGTAAACTAATCTTGCCGTTTCAACATCAGTAAGTGACCTTATTTTTCTAACCGCATAGGCAGCCGAGCTAAGTCTTCCTGCCAAGGCAGCAATATGAGGACCCCATTGTAATTTGTGATCCAAGGTAATACCCAGGAAAACTGTCGAGTTAACAATTTCAACTATTTCATCGTTCATAGTGATACTGGTATTAACCTGCTTCACATTAGGCATCGTGAATTTCACACATTTAGTTTTTTTTGCATTAAGCAGCAGGTTATTAGTGGTAAACCAATGTAATATTTGAGAGAGAGTATTACTTACGTCGTCAAATATTGCTCTATGTCTATCAACTTTAAAAATCAATGAGGTGTCATCAGCAAATAATACTATCTCACAAAGATCTTCGGTGTAGTAAGGTAGATCATTTACATAAATGAGAAATAAAAGAGGTCCTAATATTGAACCCTGGGGCACCCCCATGAGTAACGGAGCGCCAGAAGAATCGGTACCGTTAATATTAACTTTTTGAACTCTGCCAGTGAGGTATGATTTCAATAAGGTAAGCGAGTTGTCTGAGACACCATAATGTTCCATTTTTAATAATAAAGTCTCGTGATCGACACAGTCGAAAGCTTTCGATAAATCACAAAAGATACCTATCGCATCCTGTTTCTGCTCCCATGCATCGAAAATATGCTTAATGAGTGCAACACCCGCGTCAGTTGTATTTCTACCTTTGGTGAAACCGAATTGTTTGTTATGAAGTAACTGGTTATCTGTAAAATGTGACAGCAATTGATTAAAAAGAACTTTTTCAAAAATTTTACTAAGAGCCGGTAGTATGGATATAGGCCGAAAATTAGATGGGTCACTTTTATCGCCTGTTTTAAATAACGGTATAATTTTACTGTACTTCATTAAATCTGGAAATACACCTTCATCAACGCATTTATTAAATATTATTGCTAGATTAGACGCGATAGAAGATATTATAGATTTTAATATATCAGTGGAGATACCCCAAAGATCCTCAGTCTTTTTTATATTAATTTCCCTAAAAGCTTTTATTATAATATCAGAATCAATATAGTGAAAATTGAATGGAATATTACATATTTTTACACTCGACACAAGAAGAGACTGGGCAAGATTTTTACAAGAATTTAATTTATTTGATGTGATGAGTGGAATTTTTGAGAAAAATGTTTCGAACGCGCCTGCCAATTCCGTATCACCATTAATATAAGCATTATCGACTTTGAGTTCAAGTATACGATCACGAGACCTTACTTTACAAGTTTCTTTATTAATGACGTTCCAAGTGGCTTTTATTTTATTTTTTGAATTCACTATCTTTGCCCGAATGTAGTTAGCCTTTGCTATGGAACAAACTTTTTTGAACATTTTTGAATAATTTTTAACATATTCAATTACACTTGGATTCTTAGAATTGGCCTTTATATTATATAATTGATACAACCTATTTCTACTCTTATAGATGCCAGCTGTGGCCCAATCACTAAATTTAGTTTTAGATTTATCTAATTTGATTAATTTTTGAGTAAAGTTGTTATTAAACTCTTTTTTGATTATTTCGAATAGATTGTCATATAAGATATTCGCATTATCATTTTTAAATGGTATATGTGACACTTTCTCATTTACATTCTTTTTAAATCTGTCTAATCGATTAGTGGTCACTGGCCTGTACAAAATATTCTTTGAAGGACGTTCATATTGGTGCTCAAATCTAACTATCTGACCATTGTGATCGGAATTTATAAAATTTATTATTGATTTCTCAATAACATTACAATTAGAAAAAATATTATCTAAACAGGTAGCTGATGTGGCTGTAACTCTTGTAGGTTCATCAAAAAGATTATACAAGTTAAACGATTTGAAAAGATTAAGAAACCTTACAGAGTTCTGTGACTCATCTAAAATATTTATATTAAAGTCGCCACATACAACTACCCTCTTTTTACAATTGCATACCTTTTGCAAGGCTTCTTCCATAATGGACTCAAATAAGTGGTAATTACCAGAGGGAGGCCTATACACACAAACAATAACATACTGCTCGAGCTTTGATATTTATATTTTGATATACTTTATGATAACAATAAAGTACGCAAAAATATTTTTTTTCACATATTTTATTTCTCTGGGGTTCTTTTTACGTATAACACACAGCTATTTAGCGGTGATCATTATTTGTTAAAAGTTGCTAAAAGCAATGAGAAGTATGTTTTAAGCGAAATAAATAATCATACTTTATTTTGACACTATGTAAATTTTACTTTTTTATTTTAAGTGCTAAATGCTGCACTGAAGCTGAATTAAATCCTTATAAAACACAGTGAAAAAATTAAACGCCTACCCTACTCAGCCAGGAATCGAACCTGGGTCTTCCGCAATCCGGGCGACCGATGGCAATGACCGTTGGATAGATCACTTTGCTGTTATAAAAGCATTCAAAAAAATTTAAAAGCAGTGACAAAATTCACCACTTACTTCATCCTTCCCGGTAGCGTAGCGGTCAGTGCAGCTGCCCGGATTGCGGAAGACCCAGGTTCGATTCCTGGCTGGATCGGGTAGGCGTTTAATTTTTTCACTGTATTTTATAAGTATTTGAAACTATGTACTTTATTTTCTACCTTTTAATAACCAATGTACTTTATTTGCACAAAAAAAAGGTGGCAACCCTAGTCCGAGCGCAACTGCTACGATATTCCGTGCCAGTGAGAGGCTGTCTATGTGTGCGTTGCTCGAGCTCGCTGTGTGTGAAGCTTACCTTCTGCAGTCTCATTATATTGCGACTGGTCGCTGTCGAAGGTCGAATGCGTTAGTTCGGACGGACAGTCGGCACCGCTCCACGGGCATTAGCCGTTAGCTACCGTCATATAATATAGTAGTATGCAACACGACTACATAGCGAGAACAAAACAAAAACTGTTAATGCAAATTAAATTAGGTGTAGGTACAGTCCCGAGCATTAACAGGTACAACCTGTATACACTCGAGTTACATTGTTTATGTTAATGCTCGTGACTGTACATAAATATAATACATACCTACCTTACCTACTTAGGTAGGCCACGGATTGTAGGTAAAAGACGCTGCGTCGCACGTCGCCGTCCTTACGTGTGGCATAGTTTTATTTTTATATATAAAATGTATTATGTACCTATGTTAGTCTGTAAGGTATTTATAATATGGGCCTCTATGTAACTTACCATCTGTACATAATTTGTTGCCTGAATTAAATGATTTCTATTCTATTCTATTCTAAGTCAAGTTCAAGTCAAACTCTACTGTACCTAAAGTCCTGTCTAAGTTCTACTGTAAAGATCAATTTAATTGGAAGGTTTTTTTGACGTAAGCGATCTTTGTAGGCCTTTAAAAGATGACCTCTTCGAGTTCAGCCATTTTCGCGAGATGATCATGATGAAGAAATCCGAAGTTAACAATAAAAATTGGCCCTACCGACCTACCTACAAATAGAAAACATGATTCACTATGCTATATTTATGTGTTGATAAAACAATTTTGTCCATTTTTATCTGATACGTTAATAGACCAATTAAATGAATACGGTAAACGGTCAGTCTTGCAAACCGCAAACATCGCACATAAAACGGTAATTTATTTGTAGTTAATCGATTTGATACTATAGATCTAAACTGTTAAATGTACTTTCTCACACATTGTCATCACTAGCTATTGGTCACGGAACTACCTATCCGATCACTGCTGGTTCCCGTCGACCACTAGTGCCACTTATACCACTACCCTAGTAGGGAGGTAGGGTAGTATCACACGTAGTTTTCTTCGGTGGTGGCGAACTGGCAGTTATCAGGGTGCCTGTGCGAGTTTCATACGCCATGTAAACGAGAGTTTGTATGGCAAAATGTTAACTCTTCTCGTATGTCGCCAGGAGGCGCTGCTTCAATGCCATACTAATTTTCGTTTTCGTAAACGTAATCTAATAAATACGGATAGTAACAAAACTCACACTAGGCACTCTGTTATTGGTGTACCTACCTAATGTGATCGATCCGATCAGAACCCTTCGGAGAATCTAGTAGGACACGGGGACACGCACTAGTGCGTGATGCCGTTCCCTCTAGAAAACCTCCGAAGGTGATTCGTTTCACACGGCTTGAGGAACCCTTTAAGTTTCTCGCCGCCCCCAAAAAAGCTCGGTGAAGCTGAAAATGCCGTCAATCAGCAGTCTCTCTACACAAAAAAAAACCTATTGTGTTAGAATAAGTATGGTTTTTGGTGCTAGGTTTTTGGATTGCATTATATTTTTAGTGCGGTTTCCCTTCTTTAAATATCCACCCTTCGCCACTGCTAGGTACCTCTACCTGCCTAGGTAGAACCCATGTGCCATTTCACTGGCCGCGTCAAAGTACGCGTGGAACAATCAAGGATCCAGCAGACTGCATAATAATCCAGGGTCCCAAATGCGACTTTTATTTAAAATTCGATCACGTTAACGAAAATTATAGGAGGGGCTCTTTCAATGGCATAGGGTTCTAGTTCTAGTTTTCGTAAATGTGATAGAATGGTAAATAAACCTCGCACGAGGCGCTTTATGTCGTTATAATATGACATTTGTTTTTGTAATTTTTTATACTTTTATAAACTAATTGGTAATTGCTTCAAAAATAATGTTATTTGAGAGACCCAAAATATAAATGTGTTACAATAGATTAAAATTTACATAGGTAGGTAGGTATATTATCTTCTTAAAGATGTTTTTATTGTATTTAGTTTTTATTTTTGTAATTTATTAAATAAGTTAATATTGAATAATTATTAGTTGCACACAATTATTAGCTCAATTATCAGTATTTTGTGTTATGTTATGTGTTAGGTACCTCCTATGTAGGGCATTGTAGGGTTTTACTAGCAGAATATTATAAGCAGTATCTGCATTTGGAAAAAATAGAATTCACAAAAAGGGAGGTGAATTTAAGTAGGTTAGTAAGTAGGTACCAAGTTAAGCAAAAAACTAAAAACATTTTTTTTTATTGATCCAACTAGTTTAAGGTATTTTTTGGTAATATGAACATACTCAAAGTGATACAAAAATGATGTTATTAACCTAAATCAATTATATAATTGATTGAGTCATAGGTAGTAGAGCGTAGGTACAATAAAGTATTTATTATTGTCAAAAAATTAATTTAATATAGGAGTGGTGCAAGCTTTGAAAATAAAGAAGGTAGGTATCTATGTCCATGTCATACCTATAGCTTTATAGCAATCATGTAAGATTTGATAATTATTGAGTTAACCAAGAGCTGTAAATTTTGTTCCAAATGACAAAAGTTCTATTGATAAATAAATTACATTCTAATATGAATAAAATATATTTTATATTATCTTTTAAATTATTATGTAAATGATTTTATTACTTAAAACTTACCAAGATTTCATGGTGAGTGTGGTTTCCCCTGTGCACCCACTGAACGTTAGAAGCCGGCAGGACCAGCAACCCTCCGCAGGGTATCGTAACATTCGTGCCTTTGTCTGTTGCCACTTCTCTGATGTCTACCTCCTCGGCCAGGACCCAGAGCAACGCTAAAAAAAATTTACACGTTACCAAAGTAATCTTGAAGCACAATAAACATTAAATAATATTATTAAGAAGTCTTTAGTAACATTACCATTGATTCCAAGGCAGAACACAGGCAGTAAAATACGCTCGACGAACATTTTCTACTTTTGCTACATTTAGACACTTAAAAATATATATATTCGTTATGTACTATCTATCTAAATTAAAGTAAGAAAGATTTATTTCCTATCTAATTAATAACATTACACAGAATTATTATGCGACGGAAGGCGAAATAATAGGGAAAAAGTTCACAACAAACGTCCGCACTCCATTGATGAAAGGCATAGACTAAATAAAAATAAGGAAATGTCACTGTCAGTGTCAAGTGTCACTGTCATTCGTCTTTTTTTTTCCTTTTAAATTTATTCATGACCATGGATACTAGTCCTTCAGTCGAAAACTTAATTTATACGTTACTCAAATGATGATGAATGATAATAGAAATGAGAAATGAGAAATGATATACCCCCTAACCTCTCGAGTATCTCAGTAAAGATGTGAGTGTTCTTGAGAGAATTTGAAAAGTGACGTTGCATTGTTTTGTTTTAATTTGCCACAACACTCATGCACACTCACGAAGACTTAACGGTTAATAACATTAACATCAGCTCTTTCTTTGTTTTATTTTTGTTAAGTCAAACGGACGTAGGAGTAGTTTTTAAAATCGCTTTCCATTAATTTTTTTACAGCTGTCGAGTAGTGGGTATTGCCCTATTTAATCCTAATAATGACATAACATTGTATTTAATCATCTGTGGTGCACAGACATGGCATCGCATAGACAAGAGTATAGATTTTCTTTGGATATATATGGCCGCTTTATCGGCAATACAACACCTGCAATGTTTTGTATAATCATTTTTATAAAATGAATGAAGTGTTTTTTAGATTTATGTAGTGATTAGTGGACAGTGCTTAGTTCTGTTAAAATTGTAATGGATGCAGAGAGCGAGTACGAAATAAAGAGAGCTCGTGATGCAATTCAAACGATAGAGACTATCCAGTCTATGATAGACGTTTCAGCAGATATTCTTGAGGGTTTGAGAACACAATGTTCGACGAGCGCGGAGCTTACGCAGCAGGAAATCCGGACCCTGGAGGTACGCTTTTCGTAAAACCAGTGATAGCAACACGCTGTGCCCTTGATGGGAGAGCCTAGAGATTCAAGGACTTTTCTGGCTCAAGGACTGAAGTTTATTTGTTGCCAACGTAAACGCCGTAAGCTACGTATTCTCACTGACCTTGTATTAGTTCTTATCTGTTTTACTGTCTAGGGAGACTATCAAGTTATTCTGCCTGGTTCCAGTTAGAATTGTTAAATGTTGTAAACACAGCTTTGAAAGTTTTTGATATTGATTTATTGCCACAAAATATTTTGATTACTAGCCTAGTTCTTTAAAGTAACATGATGCATTGCATGTTACTCGAAAGAGAGTTACAAAATTAACATTCTTTCACTTTCCAATTGTCTTCTACAATCAATAAAATATGTTACTTTTTATCTTCAACTAAACATGTTCAGATGTTAATGTTTAGTTAGGTTGACTATGTATTTATGTAACTTTAAGACTAATCAGTTTGAGTAACATTCAGATAAGATTAGACATTCCTGCTAAGCATCTGTTTTGATGTTTAGATCATTATCTCTTACAATGACTTATTAAAGTATGTAGGATATTTAATTAGCTTGTTTGGTGTTTGTTGATTATATCAATGCTAATAATATTATATAAATTGTCTACATATGAGAGGCAATTAATTGAGTTCATATGTTTAATAAAAAGTTAAATAGTCTTTATTAATATTGACAACATGACCATTGTACAATACTAAGCAAAAAGTCATAAAAACAATTAATAATATAATTCTGGTCAAGTTAGTCATTTTACGAGTTGCATAGCAAGTTAAAATTTATTAAGTTTGATTCTTTGTTAGCTAAAAATTAGGTAAGAGAGGAAAAGGTATTGAAAAATCATAGTTATATTAAATTTTATGTGTTATAACATTAACCAATCTTTTTATGTAATTACTTTTATATGTTATTCATATCCTATGAAGCATTACCTAATGGTTAGTAAAAAATTCCATGCATTGTTTTATACAATAATATGAGTGGCTGTTCATATCATAACATCATTTGATAACAATGCAAACGGAACACTCACTGTTACTCAATGCTAATTTCTCTGCATTGTTTTCATTTAGTTGTCTGTCTGTGTCACAGCTCTACAAATGTTTTAAATAAAAAACCAATTAATATTATTATTAAAATGTCATAGCATAATGTTTACAAGGTCACAGATAACTTACAAAATTACTGTAATACTCCAATATACCTGTGTTGGTAAGCTCAACTATAAATTATTTTGTATTTATATACAAAAATATTTGAAACACTATTTGAAGTTATTTTAAGCACTAGCATTATCATCGCACTATCATGAATAAATAAAATAAATAAATAAATAAATGTTTCCCACACTCACACCAATTATCTAGCCCCAAGAAAAGCTTCCTTAAGAAACTCGTTATATGGTTATATAGACAACAGATAAACATACTTAATATACTTAAATACATACTTATTATACATAGGAAACACCCAGACCCGAAACAATTTAGAAAAACAAGTATTTCTAAATTGATCCGACCGGGGATCGAACCCGGGACCTCAGAGATGGCGACACCATGACAATAAATCCTTTAAATAAATAAATGAATCTAGAATTTTAACTAAATGCATTATTATAGTCCAAGCATAACACTTTTGTATCAAAAAGACCAAAAGGAAAGCAACTCATTAGAGTGCTTTAGAGACTTACTAAAAGAACAAAGTGTCTTGAAATAAAATAGTTTACGTTAAGTTTAAGCACAAACAGATCTATGGTAACTGTAGAGCCATTTCAAAAGATAGCCACTTAAAATACAAGAAATTCAAGAATTTTTTTTTGTGTTCAAAACAATCCATTCTCACTTTGTGTTCAATTTAAAATATGGGTCTTATCGGTCTTATGAGATGATAACCAGGGCTAATGTTACTCAGATAACTATAAATATGTTTTCAAAAAATATATTTAAAATAATTTTTATAGTTTGTACTATTAACTACGCCCTAAATACAAGTCTCTGCTATACGCTTTCCACAGGGCAAGCTGGTGAAGCACTTTTCCCGTCAGCTGTTCATCAAGGCGCGGTTCGGTGAGGAGTTGCAGCGCGAGCTACGCCGCGTGCCATGCCTGGCGCAATGGCTGAGGGTCGTGGGCCTCAGTCCAGAGGCTATTGAGGTATACCTATCATGTCTAACCTTTTCATCTAACATGGTTTTCTGCGATAGAATGTGCTATTGAAATTGAAATATTTATAAAATACAGTGAAAAAATTAAATGCCTACCCGACCCAGCCAGGAATCGAACCTGGGTCTTCCGTAATCCGGGCGACTGCACTGACCAGTATGCTACTGGGAAGGCTGACGTAAGCACTGAATATTTCACTGCTTTGATTTAGACTGCTTTTTAGCGGCAGTAGTGCTATCTATTCAACGGTTATTGCAAACGATTGCAGTTTCATCTTTACAGATGAAATAGCCCAAATTTGATAACACAACGCTATAGTAAATTTATTGTAATTTCTAAGTGCTAATTTGCTGCACTTAGGCACGAAACATAGCAAGCGCCCCGTGCGCCGCGATTCGGGCGCTCAATCAAATTATATAGAATTGTATGTAACGAAACATAGCTAGCGTCCGAAACGCCACTTTGCGCGGCGAGCACAGCGCACAGGGCGCGCGCCCGAGTCGCTTGCTATGTTTCGTGCCTAAAGCATTACTGTTTAGTGTGCTTTATAGTATGAAAGAGACAAAGACTTCCAAATGTGTAAATGTTTGTATGTCAGGTAAATCTGATAACTTCATTGTTACAATAGAGTTATACATTATACTCAGCAACTGAAGTATCCTGAATATTTTAGTGCCATATCACTAGAAGTTGACAGGATTTTTAAAGTACTAAAGCTGCAAGACGTATATCATGTTTACGTTGCGTGATTTCTTAGCTCCGCATGTACCTGCGCTCCGTCTGACCGCCGCTGTATGGGCGCGAGCCGCAGGAATCGGCTTATATTGTAGTCACGCGCACCGTTGTTCGACCGAGATCGGATCGCACCCTAGCGTCAACTTTAGTTAATAAGAACTGCTTATTTGTGTTTATGTCGCTAGGTGTAATACTATAAAATTGTTCATTAGCAGCTAAGTTTTTACTAAAATATACATTTTACAATCAGTCTTCATTGTGGACACTAATAGCATTCAGCGGCGGTCGTCGGACAGAGCGCACGTACGGAGCTAAGAAATCACGCAACGTTAACTGATTTATGTCTTGCAGCTACATGCTCATTGACTCATTACTGAGTGCATCCACTGTTAAGTACCTTATAGTAAGCGAGTATAAGCCTTCTTTCGATTTAACTAACGAAGGTGTGATTGGTCGTCCCACAGGCAGTATGCTCGCGCATGAGCTCGCTGGAGGAGTTGCGCGAGCGCTCGGACCACGAGCTGCGCGCGCTGCTGGCCGGCGCGCGAGACGAAGAAGTCCGTCGTCTTTGCCGCGCCATGCACCGGCTCACTACCTACACAGGTAACATAATGGCGATACGCACGGTGTTTAGCACTGCTGGGCTAAGGCCTTCCCACTACTAGCAGATGGAACGATCGGGCCATAACTTACCAGGGCGCTAACTCAACACGTGTTCCTTACTAACCGACAATTTTTTATTGTTTAGAATATCTTAAATGCTTTGTAGCATCTGAAATATTTTTTAAACAATATTGTGTAAATTATAGAAATAGCAGCTTTTTTATTAACATGAATATGGGGGGGTCAAGAAGAGTCTCAATAATAGCAACCATCAGCGTCGCAGTCGCAGTCGTTGGACGCAGCGGTATTCGCAAAATGACCTAGAAAAAACTTGCTTTGCTTTGGCATCTTGAACCAACTGTTAATATTCCATTTTGTTGTGACAGAGGCGCTGGCCCGCGGCGAGGGTGGCGCCGACCTGACCCTGTTCTGGGACTCGTGGGAGCGGCACTCGCACGCGCGCAGCTCGCCCCGGCCGCGGCCCCGCGCGCGCCCCGGCGACCCCGACTCCCAGCACTCCACGCCGCAGGGCAAGAAAGGTAACTCATTGTTTCAAATTCAAACTGTTTTTCACATTATCCTTTTGACCGCCACAGCATAAATGCGTCGCCGTGTCCGGTACAGTCGCGAGCGGTAACTTGAAACAATATTACCCCTAATACAATAGAATGAAGAGTGAAAACTAGACTAAAGTGTGTACGTGCTATGCTCGTGACTGTACGCCAAGCATTAAATTCCGAGTAAAAACTTGCAACAAGAATAGGGATTCCCAATTTTTCAATTATCTTTAATTTGTGTTTTGTGCCAATCTTGCCTTCATTGGCGTACAGGGTACGCTATCGCTTGTCGATTATAGACGACTGTAGCTGTCAAAAGGTAAATAGGGTTATACAAGGTGTTCGTACATACTAATGGGTCACTCTAAAACGACCATGAGGGTATATGTAAAATTTGTACCTTACTATCATTAGTATTAAAATAATAATTTAATTTTAAATTCGCGATTCTGAACCATAGTTTTAAAGGGTAGAACTCCTCTCCCCACGTCGGGCTTTTTTGTTGCTGGACGAGGGAAGAAGAGAAGAGTCCCACGAATCCCGGAGTCACCCCTAGCTGTCTTGCTAACTGTAGTTGCACTGTGACAACCTGTCCTTTACAATTCAGCTTAATTTGATAATAGAACATGAAACCCAACCCATAATGTTCCCTAACTTATGTGTTAGTAATAAGTTAAATCTTTACCGATGAATGTAAAATTGTATGCGATGATGACGTTTATAAACAATAATGTATTGTATGTTTCTCGAATAAAGTAAAATAAAATAAAATGAAACATTGCGTTGTCCAGGCAAAGCGTCATTGTTGAGCACAAGTAGATGGCGCGCAATGTATTCTGTTCTAGGCGGCAAGTCTCCTACCACCCCGGTGTCGAAGAGAAAACAGAACGCCGCGCTGCCGGCACCGGCCGCGCTCACCAAGTCCCGGTCGCACGAGTCGCAGCTCTCCGTGCGGCCCGACGCCTCTGACCTCAGGTGAGGACGGTGGTCTAAGAGATAACGCCCACCACCCACGTGATGTGAATGAATAGAATAGAATATTTTGCGTATGAACAGGGTACATGGGGAGATGTTATAACATTGTTAAGCTCATCCTATTCAGCTTACTATGGTAGCATGCAAAAGTAAATTATAGTAAAAATTTAAATACAATAAAATTATATAATTACAAACTAAACAAACATAATTAATCAAAATTCATTTAAAGCTGTATGGTGCAGTCCTCTGCCTTTTTTGATCAACTGTGTCAATCTGTCTAGTCCATGGGCATGGGCAGAAAACTTCTTTCATTCAAGGTTACAAAGTTTTACTAAATGATATCGAGCCGTAAAACAATAAATTGAACAATTAATTCTAAACTATATATAAATATATATAAATTGCTTAAATTACTAATGCCATGCTCACCAAGTCCAAGTCGCAAAAGCCGCTGCTTTTGATGCGGCCCGACGCCTCTGACCTCAGGTGAGGACAAGGGTCTTGAGAATTACCACCGTGTCCAAGCGCAGAACGCTACGCTTACCGAGTCCCCGTCGCAGCTCTCCGTGCGGCTCGACGCCTTTGACCTCAGATAAGGACTAGGTATCTAAGGTCGTCTAGCCTCCAAAAAAAATGGACTATAAAATGCAAAAAAAAAATATCCGATTGGTAATTTTATAGATTAGCGTGTTCAAACAAAAAACAAACTCTTCAGCTTTATTCTATCAGTACAGATTACGGTCCGATCCGATCCGAACCCTTCGGAGAATCTAGTAGGGCACAGGGACGCGCACTAGTGCGCGACGCCGTTCCCTCTAGAAAACCTCCGAAGGTGATTCGTTTCACACGGCTTAAGGGACCCTTTACGTTCCTCGCCGCCCCCAAAAAAGCCCGGTGAAGTTGAAAATGCCGTCTGAGGCAATCAGCAATCTCTCTCAAAAAAAAAGTACAGATTAGTTAATTGTTTTGTTTGGTGTATGGCAGCGACAACAGCCAGTCGTCCGCGTTGGGCCCGGAGGCGACGCCGCCCGCGTCCCCGCGCGCGCCCGAGCCCGACTGCACGCCGCCGCACCGGCCGCACTGCAACAACAACGTGAGACCACACTGATACTTTGCCTATTTCCAAAATTTGTTGTGATATTAGCGTCTAGATTTAATCAGGGACCTATCCAACGGCTTATTTATTTATTTATTTATAGAAACTAACAGCTTATTACAATTTATACTTATTCTACTGACAATTACAACAATAAAGCCAATTACAGGTTTCTGCATTTACATTTTTTTTAAATTATTTTGTAATGTCACAAAATAGAGATACAAAAAAAACCGCAATAAACGGAACACTTACCAACTTCTAACAAAATAAACTTTGCAAAAATTTTCCTAATCTAGAACTTAATTAAAAACTCATTAACTACGAAATTAGCCAGTCAGTAAACGCAGCTTTGAAAGGCTTATCTACAGACTTAGGTAACCCTTAAATTTGTGTAACCCCTTTAACTTGATAACCTTTTCAGAATGGTAACCAAAGGGTAACCAAACCAAATGCGCAACGGGTTTGGAAAGCAAACCCCTTCTCAAAACCTTCAAAAACCCCTGAATGGGTTACCAGACCTGTCCCTGGATTTAATACCTACAGTTATCTTTTCGTGTCTATATTTTTATTGTATACTTTTATAACATGATGGTACAAAGCGGTAGAGTAAAAAGAGGCCCATACATAACAATTGAAGATGGGTTTTCGATGACGATGTATTTAATCTAATATATGATTAGCGTTTCTTAGTAGATCAAATATACGATTCGTTTTTTTTTCTTGATTCCCTAACTGATGAACTAGTAAAGAATGCCTCACGGCATTTGGGTTATATTTTTTAATAATGTACTTTCAAACGATGCGTCGCCGATCTTCATATTGTTTCAAAGTTGAAGTCAATACAATCACTACGAGTGTTTTGCATTATTCAATCGAGCAGCGCCACCGAGTGATGAACTTGGAATGAAATAGTGAAAAATCTCATACCAACCTTAACTTGGAGCTCGATGGCGCAGTGGTTAACGCGCCCGGTCTGCGAGTGCTGAGGTTAAGCAACTTTCGCAAAGGCCGGTCATCGGATGGGTGACCAAAAAAGATTATCATCTCGAGCTCCTCCGTGCTTCGGAAGGCACGTAAAGCCGTCGGTCCCGGTTGCATTAGCAGTCGTTAACAACTACCAATCCGCACTGGGCCCGCGTGGTGGTTTATGGCCCGTTCTCCATCCATCCATAGGGAAGGCTCGTGCCCCAACATTGGGGACATAAAATAAGCTGATGATGATGATGATGATGATGAACCTTAACCATCAGAGCTGTGCAAAGTGGTGCACGGGAAAAATCCTCAAATAAGATTACTTTTTTTTTTACACCAGAAAGAAAACGAAGTAATCGCTCATCGCTTAGCTACCTCGCACAGCTCTGGTGAAAAAGCATCCTTAAGCACTTCGATAGAAGATGTCTTTATAAATGACAAGCTGACCCGGCAGACTTCGTACCGCTTTGACAGTTTCCATCATTGAGTTAAATATATATCAATGGTTTCCATGACAACAAAACAAACAAATTATTTTGTATTGGAAAATTAAATTGTCGTTTTTAGTATTTTATATATTATGTATTTTTTTATATATAGCCTATGTTACTCAGCGCTAATGTAGCATTCTAATGGTGAAAGAATATTTTAAATCGGTCCAGTAGTTTTTGAGTTTATTCGTTGCAAACATACAAACATACATACATACAAAAATACAAAGGTTTCCTCTTTATAATATTAGTATAGAAAGCATAGACGCCTAGCTTACAGGTCCTATTTACTCCACCCAGGTATCCTCGTTCGGCGCGCCTCGCTCGCCGCGAACGCCGACCGTGAGCCGGTGCATGGCGCACGACATCGCGCACCGCTTCACCAAGACCTTCAACATGATCGCCACCTGCGACTACTGCGACAAGCAGATGCTGTTCGGGTCGGGCCTCAAGTGCAAGGAGTGCAAGTTCAAGTGCCACAGGTATGATTTGTCTAATAGTTTAATATTGGTAGTACTGGTCTTACCTTCGTTATTAAAGGTTGCCTGCAAAATTTCAATGTTTTAGGTCCAGGTTGTAGATGTTTGAAATATCCATTCCTCACCTGACCTGATAATGTCCCCACTTGTAGGGTTACTCTTGAAACACAATTGAAATCCAATCACAAATCTAAAAAATTCAAATGTCACTCTTAAAAGCGATAATAGCGCCACATTGGAATTAAATTGCGTGGAAATTGAGTAAACAAATTATTATCGAGATGGGGCGTTCCGAAATTGCGAAACTTATCCCAATATCGATACAATATATTAATCGCATTGGAATTGTATTGAGATTGAGTTTGCATCAAGAGTAGCCTACTTGATTAAACTACACCCTAGACCCTATAAAAACTTACTGTTAGTTAAAGTCAAGGGTTATTGTATGGTTGCAAGCAAAAGTTATATGATTTAATCTATATATTAATACGTGAAGCAAAAACGTTGTACCCCCTTTTTACGAAAATTGCGCGGACGGAGGAGTATGAAATTTCGCACACTTATAGTTTATAGAGAAGGATTGCAGAATGTAAATTTTTTTTTTCACATTACCATGTATTTGACATGTATTTGACACACGCATATAAAATATACTCTTTTCAGAAATTTCAAAAATGGAAAAGGAGCGGCCGAAATCTGTCAATGCCAATCCAAACTCAAATTCTTTTTTCATTTTTCATTGCGTAGGATACAATCCGTGCAGCCTTAATAAAACTACGGTCGAATTTCGACCACTGGGCGACCACTAATTATAATTATTACATTTAATTATATGATTAAGGTGTTAAACTGGCGAGCATGTGTAAAGAAATTAGTGAGTGTAGACGAAGCAAAACAAGT